>JAQQSB010001983.1:0-47921 GCA_029721515.1 Synanceia verrucosa | reverse complement strand
AAGGCAAAGCCCTAGAAAGGGCAATTAGGATTAGTTTACCGTGATTAGATACAATAAACATGAATTTGGGTGAAAAAATGTATAAAAAGGGCAGTACAAAAAGAGGGGGCATTTTAAAAACTTTTGAATTTTAAAAAAACATTTTCACAGGATAAACAGAAGGTAGAATACAGATAATGCTAGTTGCAAATAACGAAAAGTTAAATTACCCCCCGTCCACGGGCAAAATTCCCCTTTCATGCAGAGAAAATTTTTTTTGCATTTATTTGACGCCAGCTATGTATTCTTATTCAGTCAGCAGCCTTCAGAAAAACCTTGTAACATAGGTCATCTTATCTCAGTGAGAACGAGCAACGTGACTCGAAATATCGCAGGGAAGTTGCCAACATCCCCCAACTGACAACAATAAAACTAAAAACCATTTTGTTGAAAAACGAAAAGATGTTGCCAAATGAATTTTAAAATTTTTCCCCCGCCGGGGCCCCACTTGAAAATTCCCCTGCAAGGAGTTTCGCCACAGTTTAACACGCTGTGATTAAATTTTACACTGCATGTCTGGAAAAAAACTGACCTGCTTAGACTTCTGTCTGTTGTTAACGGGTGGTCACTGACACTAGACTGATGTGTGTGTGGTTTGGGGAGAGAGATTAAGGGGATGTAGAAATAAAGTTTTCAAACAAATTGTTTTGTGATGTCAACTTTCCATTCTCTTTTCCCACCATAATTTTTGAATATAAAGGTTTTTTTTAGAAGACTATTCTATCTATTTTTTATTACCAATATCTAAAAAAAAAAAAAATTTTTATTAACCCCTCAAGGGAAATTTAAATTGTTATAGATTTTATAGATATATAGGTGTTATAGATTTAGATAATAATATCCCCCCTTTGACCCCACCTATCTGGTGGAGGGGTTTGTGGTCCCAATGAACCTGGAGCTATGTTGTCGGGGCTTTATGCCCGGGGGGTCACCAAGGCAGACAGGTCCTAGGGGGACCAGACAAAGCATGGCTAAAAGACCCCTATGGTTAAAAAGATCAACAAACGCTTCCTGCCCCGACGCTGGCCCGGGCCCCCCTCCAGGCCTGGAGGTGGGGCCCGGGGGCGAGCCCCGGCCGGGCCCACCCATCCCGGCCGGCACCCCAAAAAAGGCAAGGGTATTTCCCCATGGGCCCCCCCCCATGAGGGGGGCCAAGGGGGGGTCCAGATTTGGGGTGGCACCCGGCGGACCTTGGGGTCCAATTCCAAGAAGCTAGCCTGGGGACATGGAATATCACCTCTCAGGGGAAGGGGCCCAAACTGGGTGTGAGGGGAAGTTTTGACTAGATATAGCCGACCACCTCCACAAAAGTTTGGGCTCTGGACCGCCCTTAAAAGGGGTTAACTTTGCCCACTCTGAATTGCCCAGGTGAGAGGTTTAGCAGGTGTGAGCATACATTCCCCGGGGTTCGGTGCCTGACTTTGGGGGTTTCCCCCGGAGACGAGGGCCTCCCCCCCGGGGGGGGGGGAGGTCCTGACTGTTGTGTGTTATACCAAACAACAGTTCAGAGTACCCACCCTTTTGGGTCCTGGGGGTGGGGAGAGCCTTTTGGGGATTCCCCCCGCTCCAAAAATGTCAGGCAAAAACAGTGACCCCCGGAGACGGTTTAGGAAGGGCCTGCCCGAACCAGGGTGTTTAGATCTTGCTCCCCAGGATTGTCCATAACAAACCATGCCTGTGCCCTATTGCACTTGGCCCCGGGACATTTTGGGGCCAGTTCGATGATCCTTTTAGTCGTGGCCCGGGGTTTCTTGGGGGGGTGAAAGAGGGGGGAGTGTAACCCGAAAACCCGGTGAGGGTTTCGGTGGGATGCGGCCTGATCTGGCAGCCCAAAAAACGTGGGAGGGTCTGCTGGGAGTGTCTAAGAGCCCCCGTCAGAAGGAGTTTCAACTCCCACCCCGGGGAACTTCCCCACCCCATGGAGGGGGGGAATTGGGTCCGGGGGCTTGCGCCCCCATTGTTGTGCAGCCCCAAATGTGGGTAAGGTTTGGTGCTCTGTGGCGAATCCCCCCCCGGTGGACCCCTCGGTAAGGGATGCCGCTGTTGAAAAAGGGGTCCTATCGGGCCCTTTTTGGCCTGTGGGACTCTAGAGGCAGTGACAGATACCGCGGGTGCGAATGGTTTGGCCGCCAGGAAAAAACTGGGTGTGGGGGGGTTCTGGGCCAGGAGAATGACTGACGGTTTTCGGGGAGTTTCTGGTCCACCATCCAGCCCCAGGGGGGGAAGGCACCACCAACACTGATAGGGGGGATGGTGTGCTGCTGACCCACTGGCTGTGAATGGTGGGGAAAATACTGGGGACCCAATCCCCCCCCGCCTTCCTATGAGGAACCAGAGACGGGGGACCGTGGGCTTCCTATTTCTGGGGAGGCCCAAGGGGAAAAGCCCCGGGGTGGGGGCCCGGGGTAAGAGATCCGCCGAGTTCCAAAGGTCTGGACGGGGGGCGGGCGACACGCCCTGCACACACAGGGGGCAGACTTTGGGTTTGGGAAACCGGGGGGTTTCCCCTTTTTAAAAAAGGGGGGGATCGGAGGGGGGCCCCAAACCATGGGGGGATACACCCTCAGCCTCCTGGAAAAAGCTATTCAGGGTTCTGGAGGAGGGTCCCCCAAGTCAAACCCGATTCAGGAGGAGAAGGTTTTTCGGCCGGGAATAGTGGACCAGTCAACCTCCAGGATCCGGAGGGTCGGGAGCGCCCAACCAGCACATGTGTTTTGTGGATTTGGGAGAAGGCGTCACAGTGTCGCCGGGAGTCTTGTGGGGGGCCCGGGGATTGGGGGGCGGGGTTCGGGGGCCCCGCCGACCTGAGAGTCTGGTCCATTCCCGGGCAGAAGCGGGCTAAACCCCAGCGCCCTTTGTCACCCCTGTTCATAATTTTTGGAAGAATTTTGGCGAGCCAAGGCAAGGGGTCCGGTTTTGGCCCCATACCCATCGCTTTTTTTCGCATGGGTTCTGTGGCTTATCACCCCCGGGACCCGCCTCACGGAGGGGTTTCGAGCCGAGGGGAAGGGGTTAGAAAGTCCCCCTCCAAACCAGGCCATGGCCCTGTGGGGAAAGGGTGGAGTGCTCTCCCAGGTCGGAGAAGATCCCCCCCCCGAGAGGAGTTGATCTGGGGTCTTGTTCACGAGGGGGGAAAAGGGAGGGGGAGATCAAGACGGCGGTGCATTTTTGGGATGGACGCTGTATTGGTCCCGGGGTGAAGGGGGAGCGGGCCCCCAAGGCGTTTCAAACCAGTCGATTAGCTCCACCTCTTTCCCCCAGGTGGGCCGGGGGGGACCGAAAGAACAAGATCGGAAAAGCGGTCGAATGTTTTTCCCTCCGGGGTGTCCGATTTTCCCCTTGAGATAGGGTGAGAAGCTGCCATCCGGGGGGTAGAGAAGGGCTGTTCTCCGACGAGGGGGCCAATATTTCGGGATCTGGTAGATCCCTCCCCCTCCCTGGTGGAAAAGGCACGTCCACAGGAGCCCCTGACACCCGGGACCCCTGAGAGACATTTCGGTGGCCGGGGAACCCTCGACCCTCCAAAGAGCGACGAAGGGGTAGAGGGTCTGTTTCCCGTTGTTCCTCCTTTTACCCGATAAGCGAAGAGAAGGGATGGATGGATAATAAAAAAAAGAACTTTAAAAGGATATGGGGCATGAACATGACACTGCACAATCATTGTCAGAAAGAACACAACCGGCTTGTAAATTTTCACTTGGATACAAAGATCCAGCCATGTGCAAGCAAGGGGGAAAATGGGGCATGCACCCAACATCAGGAGTTTTCCCGGGGCCCCCAAAGTTTCCCCATGAAAATAAACGGTTTCACCCGATCCTGAAATAAAAATCATAGTTAACATAAAATACAGTCATTTTTATTCTTTAGAAGACCCAAAGCCCTAATTTTAAGAAGCCCCTTGGGCTAAGCAAACAAAAAAACATCTGTATGTACCCCCTGACAAGATATTATCATTTAAACCCAAAACAAAAATTTTAATAAATATTTTGCCCCAATAAAGTTGCCAGACGACACAAACTTATCTCAGAGGGAAAAACCCGGGGGGGGTTTGTAACAGGAGTACAGATTAGCAGAAACGGGGATGTAAATTTTAAAACCCGCAAAGAAACCAAGAAAGCACACGAATAACTATTTTTCCTGTGGAATTTTGAATTGTCTTACCCCCAACAAAACAAACACCAAGTGGAAAAAGAGAGCCTGCCGCCGCAGATAGTAGTAGAAGGGTCTGGGAAAAATGAAACAGCCCCTCCTCCTCCTTCTTCTTTTCCCTTCATCGCTTCCAAAAAAATATATTGATCCCGAGGGGTTTTGCATACCATTGAAATGAATAAAAAAGGTTTAGGCTTTTTCTTTCCCCTGCCCCTTCCCCCCGGGAGAGGGGGTTTTTAAAAAGGGAACAAATAGAAAAATCTTGACTTCCCCTCAACAGATGGCAGTCAGCCCCTTTTATGAATCCTGCTCTCTTTATTCCCAAAAATTTTTTGCATCTCTGGACGGTAAAGGGGAAAATATCCAGCATCTGCCCTTTGAACAACAATCTTTCAGAGAATTGCAGTTTGGGTTTTCTAGTTTGAGCATTGGGTTTCAGTAGTAGAATTTCACCTCCCCGGAGACCCCCTATTCCCCGCCAATGCAGGGAACTTTTTTAACTTTAAGGGGGTAAAAAGAGAGAACAATATCTTTCCCCCTTACTATGATGAACAAACAAAGCCTCATGAAGTATTTTGAAATTTTTTGACCCCCTCATGGCACTTTAAAAAAAAGCAAAAAAAATTTCCCAAAACTAGCCTTTTGATTTATCAGGTTATTATGTTTTTTTGAAAAATGTACGCTATTTTTTTTATTTCTTCAGGCATTTTTTTTTCCAGGCTATTTTTAGGAAAGGTTTGGGTTAACCCCCCCGGACATGGTTTAACTAACCAGGTAATGTCAAAATGGTGTTTGTCCCTTTTACCCTTTAAACGAATTCAGACCAAATCAGCATTTTTGTATGTGAAACCAACCAGAAAAAAAAAAAAGGAGGGGAAACGTGGGCAGACACTTTTTTCCAAGTGAAAAATACCAGAATTAAATTTGGGGGGCTGAGAGCCCCTTAGGGACCAGGGTGAAAAAAGAAAGGGGCTGAGACCCCCTCAAAGCTGAATTGACCTGAAAAAAACCTGGTCCCCGGATAAACTCAATGTGAACAAAAAGAACTGAGTTCTTTCTGTTGGTCCACTTTTTGGTCCACTTACAAAGGGCTGGGGCAGTTCACTTGGGGGCTAGATGTGAAACACCCTTTGGGCAGCTTGTTTGTTTTCCCCAAATTAGCTTTTTGTTTTAGAGCAAAACCCCATATTAAAACATAGACTGGTTTTCAGCACTACACCGTTTTTACAAATTAGCAGTGGTGCTTAATGCACTCTGGTCATTAGCAGTTTGCGTTTGCATTTCCTCTGTGTTGCTTTGTGTTTAAACATGTTGTATGTAAATTTGATATTAATGTAAATGTTTAGCTACTTGTCTGTCTCAATCAGAAATATTACTACATGTTGTATGTGTAGTTTATTAACACATTTGAGGAAGGGGACAAATTGGGAGTTTAAAAGAAAGCTAACTTTGCATTGCTAAAAGCTCGTTTGATATTTGTGTGACAAACAGTTTTTGCGGATTCAATGCAAAAAAAAAAAACAAAGTGATGCTGAGAAAAATAATTATACTGACTTTAAATGCTGTATTAATGCTTTGTTAGGGTTTTAGAAACACAAACAAAAAATTTCACCACTACATCCTGGGGACCCCGGGGTTTATCTGGGAAGGGCACTGTTGAAAGATGAAACCTGTTATCAGCAAACCCAAAATTTCCATAATTTTTGTTCATATTGGGACCAAAAACGCCCAAACAGCAGACTTTTTGCAGCTACTACTATGTTAAAAGAGGAAATCAAAACATGGAGAACATCTGTCTTTCATGGAACCAGAATCAAAAAAAAGTTTTTTTGGGGGGCTGAAAATAAACAAGGAATTTACTTGGGATCTTTGGGATGAATGTAAACAAATAGAGAAGAAAAAAATGAGGAGCAAAAAACTCATTATGTGGAAAACTGGTAGAAAGGTAAAGATCTCCTTCCTCCTCTTGAGCTGAAGCAGCCGGGGTTCAGTCACTTTCTGTTCGAGTCAGTCTGTCCATCCCAATTTTTTTTCATCACCTTGTTGGCAAAAGGAAAACACACATGGATTTTACAAAACATTTTCCAAGCCCACCAACATTTGCTCCCACCTGGGCACTGATTGCACTTCCTTGTGTTGTCAGTGACCTCCTGTTAGCACCACTAGCTCCCTCTATAGGACAAATAAATATGACATTTCTCACAGGTTAGTGCAGTTCAAAGTGACTCACAGATGACTGACAAGCCCAAAAGAATTCTGTGCAAACTGTGAAAAATTAAAGCTATCATAACAGTAAAAGCAGAAAACAGTGAGAAGTAAAAACCACAATAATAAAAATAGAATACAATCAAATAAAGTGATTAATAAAACAGAATAAAATCGCCAAAAACACACCGGAGAACTGTGTTAAAAAAGCAGTTCACAGATCTTTATTCAGGTCACAGGTAAAGTATGGCAGCGCTTGGGCTCTGGAAATGACAGAGGTCTGGAAGTGATCTCAGCCACAGAGCAGAGCCCTGAACCCCTGAGTTCAGTTCACACTTATCTGCTTGGACTGGGACTGTCCCTGCAGACAGAGTGTTAGGGACTCGACACACAACTGAATGTGTAATTTTGTCCACAATATAAACATGAGCAGGCCAACCACTGCTCATAAGCTTATGGCATATAGTACTCAATGATGATGGTTTAATAATTTTATATTGGTGTTTACTTATCTATTGGGGCCCCTGTCAGTCGTGTGGGCTCTCTTAGGAATTGTCCTAAATTCTTTCTCCCCCCATAATGGCGCCCATGGATAGAGCCAGGCGGTTGAGAGTTAAACAGTGTAGATGCTGTGCCTTCACTGGGCTGGTGAAGGTGAGGAGAGCCAGGAGAGACTCTGAGTGAGCTCATAACAGCAGATGGAGACAGAGTTACTTCTCTTGCACAACGTACACGCAAAACTACATAGTTTAATTTGTCCATTTAACACCACTTTAAGATTTGAAAAGAAATGGAAAAAGCAGAAATTATTCTAGTTTTATATTTGTTTCATAATTGATATCCGTTCTTTAATTTTGATGTAAGTTTTTAAAAGGTAACTGAAATGAAAATGTGTGTTTTGAGATTTATTAATTCTTAATTTAACTTCATCTAATTCCTACTATTCATAATGTTTGTCATTCGCCTTGATTTGACATCAGATCCAAGAGTCGAAAGTTAATGAGTGAATACTTAATAAAATAATCTTTACAATGATTGGAAAGGGTTTGATAACGCTCACATAAGTATTGAATGAAATAACGCTCTGGACATCCACCACACCTGTCCACACAGTGTCTGCCTCGCAACACTCGTCTCCTTTTGTCCGGCTCTGTTAGTTTCTTCTACTTTCATATGGCTGCAGTAGCTTCAATAGCTTTGACATTTAGCCTCCTACAGCCTCTTAAAGACAGTAATGTTAGCCATGATCTACAAACGTCCCTCACCTTTCAGTCTCCCCAGTGTCCTTGAACGCCTCAGCTGTAATTCTGCTGTAGTCACCAGAGCTAAGCTGCTTTCACGCTCTGAGTCTTAGAGAGGTAAGTGTTAGTCTCTTCCTAACAGATAACTTTTTTTAATAGTGCAAATAAGTGGTAAAAATGAATTGGAAAACACAGGATCAGTGGTCGAATCAACAAAATATGTTGTGATAATCTCGGTGTGCTTCAAGCACCTCAAAGCAGCATTTCCTTATTCCTACTTATTAGCTAATGCTAGCAATGTTGCCAACGGTCGCTAACGATAACGCTAAGGGTTAATCAGCACAAAAAAGAGTCTGAACTTTTTTTCCCCTACTAAATAAGAATCTGCTTGTCTTGTTCACTCTCTCACTCAGTTAACTAGGATATGGAAGAGAATCTTGTACCATAATTCAAATTAAAAATGTTAACAGAAATGTTTTTTCATTTATAGCTGCATTTTTTGACTCTATGAATAAAATAAATCAGTAATAAATCAATTTGAATTGCAAGAATCCCACAGGAGAGTAACGCTCAGCGCCCCCTCTGACTGCCCCTAGTTCTGATCATTGACCGTATACGCATGCAACTAATACGACAGGAGGCGTGTGTGCATATTCTAACACTGGAGCAAGAAGAGAAGACAAGAGGAGAGTGAGAAGGTCATGTTATACCCATAGGACTGTGTGGTGTATGTCAGAAACAGCAGGAACTTCCCCCACCATGTTGAAATTCCAGCCACAGCTGTGAGGGGAAGAGGCCACAGCTGCTCCTCGGAACGGCAACAACAAATCAGCTGCAAACAGCAGCAGGTTTTGACTCAGGTCTTTCTCCTCAATTACGTTGTCAACAACAACAAAAACAAATAACAATACCTTTTACCTTCTGATCGCCATGACGCTCGAGGTAAGATTCTTCAAGCTTGCAAGCCATCATGCAAGGAGCTGCAGGTCTGATTTATTGTCAATGAAATCACACAGCTCAAGACACATTTTTCAGTGAGCCACCACAATATTATCATATGCGGCTAAAGGCTGAAGAATATACTTGTGAGGTTTTTCTTGTACACTGTCTTCACCACACATACATATTCATGTGAAAAATGGGCGCTACTTGAGCCTGGAAAATCTGGTCTACGTGAGCCTGTTAATGTGGATCATGCGGCGATGTGTGGACATCTCTATGCATTCTGGGTTGTATACATACTGTATGCTGTTACCAATCCATTTCTGCACTTCTAGCTTTTTTAATATATGAACTGGTGCCAACACTTCCTTCTTGACCAATATATTATTATAATTTATAATAATAACAATTATGATAATACAATCGTCATTCAAGCAATTCTTAAGCTATACACTTCTCATGCTTGTATAGACAGTTAAAAAGTGGCTATCAAACGACTCCATTTAAAGGTACCATTGTGAATACAGGAAAAGACATCTACTCTTCTTAGAACTCCCTCTGGTGAGGACCACACTCCTCCCCCTTAGACCTTTGTATACTTTTCATAGATATACTGACAATACTATTAATTCAGCATGATAATGATCCTTTTTTGTTTTATTTTTTCACCATCAATGTTTGATGTTTTTTTTTCTTTATTTCTTCCAGCTGAGGTTTTGAGGCTGTTCAGTCCTTACTCCTGCATGAGGCTTCTACCATAGAGGTCAACCCCACCAGCCATTAATACCAAAAAAAAAAGAGAAAGACCGCTACACACACACCTTTCTTCCTCCAGTTCTGGCCAAAAGAAAGAACTATGACGTTACAAAGTCCATCTAGGAAAAGAGCCCTTGAAAGGGCAGTGATTAGGGAGAAAGGAAAATCACATTCCCAAATAAGTTTATAGTATGCCTTGTATATGTCAGTTGTGCTATTTGGAAATGTCAAAGTTTGGTCAGCTAGCTAATTTTGATGGATTCTGTATCTATCAACATCTGGAAGTAGTACAGATCTTCAAGTAGTTACTTCATAAATCTACTCCCTCGCTTATGACAGTGTGTAAATTTAAAAATACACATAAATGTTGCTTTAATACAGTATTGGAAATTCATAATTTTTGTATGTACTTCTCCCATGTATATGTACTGCACAATACACTGATGTTCTTTTGTTACATGTCAGTGTAAACACATGACGAAAAGATTAGGGAAATATTTGGAGCGAGAGAGAGGTTTTAGGGATCGGATATGCATGTATGCATCAAGCTCCATCTAATGATGCGCTTTGTATATTTTCTGTAGAAATTCTTAATTCCATAAATGATCAGCTGATATCCGATGCAAAGTGTGCGTGTTTCTGCATGTTGTGTTGTGGCATGGTGCTGGCTTCACTGGACCATGAAGTCCTGTGAGGTCAGGATTATTGTACCTGACCTTTGTTTCCTTAGTAAACCATTCTCTCTTAGCACTAATTGCAGACTTAAATTTAAATGTATGATAGTCACTGTAATCTCATCATCTGTGTAATTAACCAGCACCAGGGGTGAGTTACAGCAATGAGCAAACCCTGGTCTCACAGCCAAACCTCAGATGGCTGTGGTTGCAGAGGGAGTGAGATGTTTAAGAGTGGGGACAAGAAGAGGGAGCTTGTACTGTCTGAGATTAGTGGGCCAAATGCAAAGTTTATTGAAGAACATCATTTATTAAACTTGTGGGATTAAGAGAAAAAGTCCCTTGTATTTTTTTTTTTTGTATTTCACTGTAAATATGAGTGACAATATTAATAAATGAACTGGATATATTAAGCTCCCTAAATGACTATTAGAACAAAGCCTCCTCTGCTACATTCTTTGAAGATGGATTTTATTGCCATTAGTTTACTTGGATGTTGGGCCACTTATTGGTATGTGTCGGGCATATTTTGCCGCTATGGCTTATAAAGACTTTATTGCCGACTCATGATCCTCGCTGATAAGGATAGATGACCAGAGTATGTTGAGTCTGTTTAAAGTGCGGGAATACAACCTTATTTCTGTATCATTGTTCTCCTGTTTAAAAAGTCCAACATTGTACGTACAGACATACCGTTCACAGAAAGCGGCTGCCAGTGCTGGATAAACGCGAGTAGATGGAGAGGCAGTGTTGAAACACGGTAACCAACATGTTAAATCCCATCATTTCACAGGCTAGCTCAGTTCGGAGCGGTTAACTTGAGTTCAGTGGGCGGGATCTCAGTCGGCTGGACCCTGGGTAAAGTTACTTCATACCTCTCCTCCAAATATGGAGGTACACACCCACCGGAAATCCAAGATGGAAATAGTTCAAATGACTATGATAGGAGCACAAAAAGGGACCTCTCTAAACTACCGGGTGACGCCACGGGTGCTGCACGCCCATTTCTTTTACAGTCTATGATTTAGATGTTACAGTCAAGGCAAAGACTCTAGCAAGTAGGCTAATTAGCTGATTAGCTTTTACCTCGCGACAGTATACTAATAAACATGTGTTTGGTTATAAAAATGTTATGTCATCTTATCTCCAGTGAGAACTGTTAGTAAATCGTGACTCCGGATAATTATCATCAACAGAAGGGGTACATGCTTGGCCAACATCTCCTCAACCTGACAAACAATAAAAACCATAAAAAACCGATGTTCAGTTGAAAAAAACTTGTTAAAGATGTTGCCAACATGTGAATACCCTGTGCTAAGGTTACTTAACCTGTCTGTGGCGCCATCACTCTGAAAAAATTCCTCTGTGCAAGCAGAGATTCAAGCTTTTTCTACAAGTTTAACACGCCAGAGTTCAAATTTGACACCGTGCATGTCTGGATGTAACCGACTCTGCTATAGAATATTCTCTGGTTCATGTTGTTAACTGGACTGCTCTACTGGACACTCAGACTGATGTGTGTGTGTGTGTGTGTGCATATATGCATTATGCATTAAGATACATTAATGTGTAATAATGCACTTATTGATTTTTGACACATTTTAGTTACTTTGCGGTTGCCCGGGTAACCAAATATGCAAATGATAACAGAAGATACAGGGTAAGAGATCAAAGCAGATTAGAATACAGATCAAAGTAGATTAGAATACAGGGATCAAAGTGGATTAGGAATAGACAGTGCAGATTAGAATATAGATCAAAGCAGATTAGAGCCAGAACATGGTGAACACAACTCACGAAGTGTTTAACAGAAGACACGCTGCTCATTTCTCACCTGAGAAAGTGAAGACAAAACTTTTGAGCTAGCTGATCCATCAGTTACTCTGCATCAAGTAAGTACACAAAATACATAAAGTAAAGCACTCACAACTAGCTAGTTATTATTATTACTAAAACACATTTTCCTCACTAATGGTCTGTTAGCTGCCAATACAACACTGTTCTACAAAAATTTCTCTACTTTTAAAGTACCTGCTCCAGTTCATATTGTATCATATATTATATTATTGAGTATTAATGCTGATACATCAATACAAGCTGTATTTAGGACAGGAGCCTATCCCCAGCTGGTCTTAGGGTGGAAAAGTGTAGGGTACACTCTTGGACAAGTCTCCAGTTCATCACAGGACACATAGGAGACAGACAATCCACTGTCACTGGCCACACCTACAAGGTCAATTTCAAATGCTAGCCAATTAACCGAATCCCCATGCATGATTTTTGATGGTGGGAGGAAGTCAGGAAGTACCCAGAGAGAACCCATGCAGACACAGGGAGAACATGCAAATTCACACAGAAAGGACCCTCGGCCCCTCTGGATTCGAACCTCGTACCTTCTCTTCCTGTGAGATGACAGTGCTAACCACTATACCATCGTGACTACCCTGTTTCAATAATACCTTTATTTTTATTTCTTTATTCATGTGTGTGCCTTTAAGCCGAGAGACTTCTCCAAAATTTTGTTCTGCATGTGCATAATGACAATAAATACTCTTGAATCCTTTGAATTAGCAGTCCAGCAGGACAACAGATTAGCAGTGCATGAGAGTCAACCACATGTAAACTTGTGTGGAGCACAATGTTTGGCAGCTCATCACCTCCAACACATCAACTTTTGCAGACTAAAAGTAAGCTTCTGTCTGGAACAATGATGGAATTTGAACTTGGAGAGCATAATTGATTCAGCCAAATACCTGTCTACTGTATCTGATGAATTACCATAGTAGACGTCTTCGATCCAGGAGACCTCTCAAGAGTCTGGAAAAGTATGGGATGAGATGATCTACATGGAGCTACATGGCAGTGCATTCCACATGACAGGGAAATTAGCTCAAATAGTAGAGTGCTTCCGCTTAGTATGTGAGAGAGGTAGTGGGATTGATGCCTCACATTCTCCAGCAACAGTTTAGCTTCTTATCTTGGCTGCTTTGGAAGCGATAGTCCCATTGTTCAGATCCCCTTTTATGCAAAGAGTTGGAAACCTTTTTTTGTAACCATTATCGCCTGGTTTTTTGCATGTAAACTTTTTGAAATTTGAAAGGTTTGATTTGGAAATGGTCTTGAAGACCTGAGCTGACTGTTCCAGTAATAAATGAAGCATGTTATGTTTGGGCATATTATAATAAGGACAAAACTGGTTCTCCATTAAGGAAGGAATTTAAAACCAGTGGTGGAGTTCCATCGGTGATAGCGTTTGCCGGGACAGTAGTGCATCCATGTGCACATACCGCACATGGATGAAGTGTTTGTCGCACCATGCCACACAACACAACATGCAGAAACACACATCTTTGCATCGGATAATCAGTTGATCATTTATGGAATTAAAGTTTTCTACGGATAATATACAAACGCATCATTAGATGCAGGAGCTTGATGCATACATGCATGTCCGATCCCTAAAACCTCTCTCTCTTTGCTCCAAATATTTTCTAATCTTTGGTCATAAGTTTACATGACATGTTTCAAAGACACATCAGTGTATTGTGTATATATACATGGGAGGTGCTAACATAACTGTATAATCATAATTGTTATTATTATAAAATTATAATAATATATTGGTCAAGAAGAAGTGTTGGCACCAGTTCATATATAAAAAAGCTAGAAGTGCAGAAATGGATTTGGCAACAGCATACAGTATGTATACAGCAGAATGCATAGAGATGTCCACACATGCTACTTCAAGGATCCATATGCATTAACAGGCTACGAGACCAGATTTTCAGGTTTAAGTAACGCCCATTTTCTCACATGAATATGTATGGGTGAGTGAAGACAGTACAAAGAAAAGCCTCTACAAGTATGTTCCCGCCTCTTGTAGCCGCATATATGATAATATTGTGGTGGCTACGTATGCAACAGGACGCTAACAAATGTGTCTTGAGCTGTAATGATTTACGATTTACAGTAAATCAGACCTGCAGCCTCCTTACATGTTAGCTTGCAAGCTTGAAATCTTACTTGAGACGTCATGGCGATGGCGAGAAGGTAAGTGTTGTTGTTGTTTCTTGTTGCTTGTTGACAACGTGGTCGGAGAAAGACCTGAGTCAAAACTCCGCTGTTTGCAGCTGATTTTGTCGCCAAGCTCCAGGGCAGCTGTGGCCTCCCTCACAGCTGTGGCACATGATTTCGCACATGGTGGGGAAGTTCCTGCTGTTTCTGACGATACACCACACAGCGTCTATGGTGTACCCAACATGACCTTTCTCACTCTCCTCTTGTCTCTCTTCTTGCTCCAGTGTTGAATATGCACACCGCCCATCGTGATTAGCTTAAAGTTGTGAAGTTAACGGCTGTCAGTCAGACTGAGGGCAGTCAGAGGCCGCTTGACGTTACGCCTCTGTGGGATTGCGACCAAATTGATTTATGACTGATTTATTTTATTGATGAGTCAAAAATGCAGCTATAAATGAAAAGTGCCTTTCTAGTTAACACATATTTTAATTTGAATTATGGCACAGATTCGCTTCATATCCTAGCGTTAACTGGAGGGAGAGAGTGAACAAGACAACAGTTCTTATTTAGTGTGGAAAAAAAGTTCAGACTCTTTTTTGTTGACTAACCTAGCAACGTTATCGTTAGCGTAGACCAAGTTAGTGCATTAAGCTAACATTAGCTAACAAAGTAGGGAATAGAAATGTTGCTTTGAGGTGTGAAGCACACCAGTTATCACAACATATTTTTTTGCTGATTTAAACCACTGATCCTGTGTTTTCAATTCATATTTTTACCACTTATTCACTGTTAAAAAGTTATCTGTTGGAGAGAGTACAACACTTACCTCTCTAAGACTCAGAGTGTGAAGCAGTCTCCGAAGTGACACAGCAGAATTACAGCTGGAGGCGTTCCAAGGACACTGGGAGACTGGAAGGTGAGGGACGTTGTAGATCATGCGCCACATTACTGTCTTGCAAGAGGCTGTAGGAGGCTAAAATGTCAAAGCCATTGACAGCTACTGCAACCATAAGGAAAGTAGAAAAACCAAATAGACGGGACAAAAAAGACGAGTGTGCAGGCAGGCACACATTGTGGACAGGTGTGGTGGATGTCAGATCGTTATTTCATTCAATATTATGTGAACGTTATCAAACCCTTTTCAATCATTCTAAAGATTAATTTATTAAAGTATTGACTCATTAATCCTCGACTCTTGGATCTGATCTGGAAACACATCAAAATTAAGGAACAGATATCAATTATGAGGAACAAATATAAAACTAGGAATAATTTCTACTTTTTTTCCATTTCTTTTCAAATCTTAAAGTGGTGTTAAATGGACAAATTAGACTATGTGTGTTTTCTGTGTACAAGTTATTGCAGAAGTAACTCTTGTCTCCATCTGCTGTTATGCCTCCTCAGGTCTCTCCTGGCTCTCCCTCACCTTCACCAGCCCAGTGAAGGCTGCAGCATGCACTGTTTAACTCTCTGGCTCTATCCAGTCTGATTATTTAAAGTTTGTCTTTTTCATGTATTGGTCCTTGATGATGCTCCACTGCTCAGTGCTATTAGCAAAGAGCTGCTATTAATGACAGGATGATACCACAACTCCATCATCATATTGAAACCATGGATCTCCCAAGTGTCACACACATTTTAACCTCCTTTCACTCTCTCACCTGCCATACACCTGGTATTTTTACACATTACACCACTATATGAGCAGTGGGACGTGTAACAAGACACTCTGGGGAATCACAGAGCTCATCAGGAGTTTGGACACGCTGCAGCCAATCAGAAAATATATACTGTGGTTACACATCCAGCCAATCAGAAAATAGCACTGCTGTCTCTGGTTAAGATAGAGGTGATCATTTCTACTGATCATTTCAACCAGTAACCTGATTTCTGTGGATCTGCAATATGTCTACTGAATTATGCTGTCTTCACACTACATGACTGTTTGTCGACTCGCCATGGTGTTCTATGGAGAGAATTTTGTTTCTTTATTATTCAATCAAATAAAATAGATTTGAACTCCAAAAAGAGATTTGACAGCAAAAGAGAATAAGTGACAAACAAAAATATATTTTTTGAAATCAAAAACAGAACAGGTTGCAATTTTGAAAAAATATTTTTGGAGAGCATATTTCTCTCAACTCGACAACAGTCATGTAGTGTGAACACGGTATAATTCAGTGAATATTACTGATCACAAAAATCAGGTTACTGGATTTCTGATTAGCTGGTTACACCAAACACATAAACCATCATCCCTATGGACTCTCGAACCTCACCAACCTTTTCAGTTAAGTTAGTGGATGATCACTCGGCTGGGAGAATGTTGAGAGAATGTTGGAGAATGTTGAGCCGAGTGACCAAATCGCTGTCAAGGCCTCTTCAACATTCTCCTCCTCCAATGGCTTACGCCTCAATGTTCCCCTGAGAACATTTTGTCCAATCAGAGGGCCGAGAATGTTGGAGAAAGTTTGACAGAGGGGGCTGTGGCTAGGGATGCTCGGGCAAAGTCGGCTACCTGGCTGCTACCGTTCACTTTCATGCGCTGGGCGAATAGCTTCTCCCAAAATAGTGAGTATTGATCATATTTATCATTTGTCATGCATAATAAGCTCTCAAAATAAATCATAGTATAAATAAATCATCGCGGTCGCGTCAGTAACCCCTCAAGCTAAAGTAGCCTATATGTTTAGTTTATATCTTACTGTAAACAATTCTGCCGGTTTCTGGCAGATGTTAATGGTACATTATGTCAGATTACCGTTACAAATAATTTCAAATGTAATTTAAAGTAATCATTACAACCACTAAGTGTCATGGCGTCATAACGCATTTATTCTGTCACTTAAACTCCATAGGTTACAGTCGGCGAGCTCGCTTAGCTTTAGCGATGCTATTGTTTACAGTAGCAACACAGTAGCAACGGGATTGTTTACAGTAGCAACGACATTGTTTACATAGT
This sequence comes from Synanceia verrucosa, assembly GCA_029721515.1. NCBI lineage: Eukaryota > Metazoa > Chordata > Actinopteri > Perciformes > Synanceiidae > Synanceia > Synanceia verrucosa. The sequence continues at coordinate 30,936 of JAQQSB010001983.1, read as the reverse complement.
AGCAACACAGTAGCAAACGATTGTTTATAGTAGCAACGATTGTTTGTAGTAGTAAACGCATTGTTTACAGTAGCAACGATTGTTTCATGGTAGCAACACACAGTAGCAACGGGATTGCCAGGAAGTAGCAACGATTTTATCTGCTGGTAAAGAATCGATTGTTTACAGTGGTAAACGATTGCTTTACAGTAGCAACCTACTGACGCTGGATTAGATCTAGCTTCACTGTCATCACGCATTTTGCACATGTACAAGGTAATCTAAATGCAGACTCCTGCATCCAAGCAGAAGTGCAAAAGAGCAGAATTAAATATATGATAACTAATATGGAACAGACATAATACGCATTAAGAATTTATATATGACAGATATATATATATGCTGGAGTATAGTTGATTTTACACTATATAGCCTCATAGAGGATTAGAATATACAATATAATGCAAATATATATAATACTTATATGTGATATACAGAAAGTGCAAAATGTGCAGCTGAATGTACACAGGTAGTGGAATGATATAATTAGTGCAAACAGATTAAAGTGAATACTTACACTTGATGCTACAAGATGTGCAGATGCTATTAAAAATCAATTTCCTGACATGATATTTCTGTTAATTTTAACACATTGGAGGAGCTCCTCTCATACTGATGGGCTACTCGCCATATTGTAATTGCTTTTGCCTCTGCTTTAAAACTCCATATTTATTCTCAGTCACTTTATCATCTTGTAGTTCTTATCTCTGTACTATACTTTTGTGTTTATGTGTTTATTTATATGTCATAGCAACCAAGATGCCAAGTTAAATTCCTCTTGTTTGTGCAAAACTTTCTATTTGGCAATTAATCCTTGCTTCTCTCATTCTCTCTTGTTTCTATCAGGGCAATATATTCCTCCAGTGATCCATATATGGGAGCTGGGTTAATAGCCTATCAGCCAGAACGCAACTGGGAGGTAAAGAGCTGATGTCATAGTCGGTAAAGTGGATAATAGACAATCATCAGCCAAAACAAACCAAAACCATATGAAGAGTACAAGCTGGCTGTGCTGACTCACTATAAGAGTAAGGTTAGAGGTTGTCGACAGTAGGTGTGTGTGTTTAAGGCTCTGCCTTCAAGGCCTGTTCATCAGCACACACATTCATTTTTCTTTCATTGTGGGACAACAGGCTGCAGCTAGCAGATGAAGATGCTGGCTCTGCTGACCAAACAGGCTGCTGCAGCTGGTCAAGGTTCAGGTTCTGCAGGTCAAACAGGCTGCTGTTGGACAATGGTAAGTATACAATTATTGATATGCTCCATTAATCGTGAGAATATTTGACTTTTCTACTCTTTCCTGAGTCAAGATATGGTGGTGCACATGTTGCTGCTGCCAAGCCAAATTTAAGTGTGGCCAGAAAAATAAGTCCAGTAAGGGAAATGTTACCGCTGGATGACCTTTGTCAGCTCCTGGAATGACAGTGCCACACTGCTATGGTGTGCTCTGTGACACTATATATCTATCTATCTATCTTATCTATTTGGGTATCGGAGGGAAGATGAGGGCTTCTCTGATATCACAGAGGACCCCACACAGAGGCACTACATCTTTTCTGCTACCACATCCAGTCTTCTGCACCTGGCAGCTTCAATTCTTGCTCCTTCTCAGTAGCTAGCAGAACCTCCTGGTGGCTTCACTCCATCCAGCAGCTTCACACTGGCACCTCCACCACCTGGCAGCTCCATCCAGTCACCCGGCCTCTCCTCGCGAGGATGAAACCACATTGTAAGTGAGCATTGTGGTCATTTTTTGAATGCTGCCAGCTTCATTGTTTTTATTTAACCTCTTTAGTTCCATGCAAAGAAACTGCGGTAATTTGTGAACATGTTAAGCATTGTTCTTTTTCTCTTTGTTTTCTGTTGACTGTATTTACAGGCTGTTGATGACCAGAATGTGCCAGATTCCAGCAGCTGTCGATTAGCTTGCTGAATACTTGGTGGAGTTGGGGGAGCAACGGCAGTGCTGATTATTGCACCCCCCTATCCCTCCTTCTGAAAGCACTCTGCAAGCATCCTCAGCGCCACTCCAGAGCCTTCTGCACTCCCGGGCACACCCAGGTACACAGTCCCCGCCCTGGTACCTGCCACAGATCCCCTCACTCTGCAGGACACCAGAAGGCACAACCTGTGGCTGTGTTACAATTAGTGCTTCCTGTCGCAGACTCACAGGTCAACAAACCCACAACTCCGCTGTACCTCCCTGCACCTGCTGCAGCCACTGGCAGGCACAGAAGAGGGCCATACAGACAGACTGTACAGGCCAACACGCAAAAAAAATGTGGTCAGTTCCACAATGCCAAGAATAAGCATAGTCAGTACTTAGGCACAGTTTTACTGTCTTCTGTCACTGTAGTAAAATATTGTAAATATTTGTGTTGTAAATAGTTAATTATATGTGTTTAATAACTGTTACATTTATAAAGTGTTCATATTATCTGCTTTAATAATTGTTCCATTTAAAATGTGTTCATGTAATATCTGTTGCATTATCTTCCACTTTTTAATTAAACATGAAAGAACTGTTCTTGTGCGCAAACAAATGTATTTGTTCATGTCTTCTATTCACTTTTTCCTGTCTACATAACAATTATTGTGATAATAATAATATGGTATCTGTAGTGATGGGCACTTCTAATAACTTATGTAGTTGTTTTTTTATCAAGTTTATTTCCACTCCACTTAAATAAACTTAATAAAACACATAGAAAAGGCAACACATCACACATAGTATAGGGGCCTATATAACAATTATATAGAAAAAAGACAAGTGTTTTTTTTTTAAATGCTTGTGAACATGGGAGATGGTCTGACTGAAGCAAGATGATGCTGATGGAAAGAAGTGACAGGATGTCAGCCATGGGTGCTCTACATCTTCTGGTAGGTTGGAAGAGGAAGGGAAAAATCCTCACACTACAGCAGTATAATATACAGCTATATATACTATACTGTATATTTTTACATTTTAAAATATGCAGCATAATATACAGCTATACTATTATACTGTAGTGTTTTTACATTTTAAAAATATGCAGTATAATATACATAATATACTTCATTATAATTAGTATTATTATTTTACATTTTAAAATATGTAGTATAATATATAGCTATACTATTATACTTGTATGTTTTTTACATTTTAAAATTTATGCAGTATAATATAGCTATTATATACTATTATACTTGTATATTATTTTACATTTTGTAATATGCAGTATAATATACAGCTGCTATACTATTAGTACTGTATATTATTTTACATTTTAAAAATATGCAGTATAATATACAGCTATACTAATATACTGTATATTTTTACATTTTAAAACATGCAGTATACATACAGCTATAATATTATACTGTATGTTTTACATTTTTTAAAATATGCAGCATACAATATACAGCTATGCTATTATACTGTATATTTTTACATTTTAAAACATGCAGTATAATATACAGCTATGCTATTATACTGTATATTTTTACATTTAGGTTAAAATATGCAGTATAATAATATGCTAGCTATAATATTATACTGTGTATTATTTTATATTTGGGAAGTTATGCAGCATAATATACAGCAATTGAATGCTTTTATAGTTTGCTTCAGTATATTATTATTACATTATATTATTTTCTATAATAATGATATTAAATCTATTTCTAACTCCTGTAGAGTTGGAAATAATAATCTCGCCTATAATCTTAGTATCCTGCATATTAAAAGGAAGGTGCAATCAACAACTGCCCCATCTCCTGAATGAAAAGCTAACATCAACATCCTTACGCCTTCAGGCAATAATGTACAACTTCTCGCTATTTTGTGACGCTATAGTTCTTTCCAAATCCGGGAAGTTACTATGAAAGCATCATTTACCAATATGATCGCCGGATCGAATCTCCTAAATTTCGCAAAATAAGGAAGTTTTGTAAGTGCATTTTCACAGCTCTAACAATGCATTTATCATAAAGATGTGGTTGGAAACAGTCATGATTTTCCCTTTTTCTCTCTCTCTTTTCTCCTTCTCTCTCTTCCCTCTTCCTTTCTTCTCTCCCCTTCTTCCTCATATGGACGAGTGTTCCTCAGCTTGGAGCGCAGTGCCTTTGGACCACCTTCGGCCATCCTGATTACTGTGTGAAGTAAAGTTTGGTGGAAATTTTGCACTGCCCTATGATCAATAAACACCATTGACTCTAACTTCAGCCATCGGAGGTCAAATGTCAGTAAAACTCATTTCCTGATGAGTACAAGACAGAGCCAAAGCTGTGCAAGTTTCCATCATGTAACTCAAAACTGTTCTCTGCTGCTGTCAGTACCATTAAATTTGGAGATATTTTTGGTGAAGACAGAGAGAATCTTAGTTGCTTCAGGTCCTAAATGTAGCTGAAACAAGGTGCCTCTAACAAATCACTGTTTTCAGTCTGAATACCAACTTTAAGTCTCTTGACATGTAAGGTGGAAAGGGCTGCATTGTTAAAGTTGGACTCATGCTTAAAAACAGGTTCCACTGAGAGTTCAACTCAGATTACTGGATCTCTGAGAGTCCAGAGTGCTAACCATTACACCCATGGAACTGACACTTTCGTTGGCTTCTATTCTACTTTAGTCAATAAAGCATCTATTTCTAATAATATTGTAAATACACATCACGCTGTAAATTTTGTAATATGCACATATTACTCTTATTTTAAAATATTATAAAATAACCAACAGCTAATGATAACTAATAGTTACCTCAGTTAATTGTTAATAATTAATTTATTAAAATCAAGAGATGTGTGGTTAATGCTACAATTACTTATAAGAAAACATGCAAAAAGAGAAACTACCTATATTCATGTACAATAGTACTGGGCCAAGTGATTTGCTTTTTTAAAACCTCTCTGAATTTCTACAACACACCAGCAATAATACATCAGCAATTTGCTAGATCATATTAATATTGGTTAAATGATCAATGATGTCATTTGACAACAAGCCACAACCAGAGTTTGTCTCTTTAGACCAGAGTCTTCATGATGTTGACTGGATTCTGCAGTCAGCTGGACACCATTTAACAAGTATCCCTGTAGTTAACTTCTTCATTTAGTTTTCCATCCTCAGGTCTGTGGAGACTCTGATTTCCACTGCTAGCAATAGTAGCTTTAGCTCGTTAGCCATTAAGCATCCATCTGATTAGCTGCACACAAACATGCTTAGCTTGCAGCATGCTTAGCTCATAGATGCTAACTCAAACTGGAAGTACTTTAAGTGATATTTTAATTCTGTTTTTCATAAGGTTCATATTACGTTTGATGGTTCCACTGAGCTGTCTGGGAGTTTTTCAAAATAAAACTACCCGGCCTAGAAGTGTATTCTAGTTCTCTCTCCATGACTGCAGAAGGGGAAGCAGCTGTGTGTTGTTCAAATGGTACAGTGAGTACACAACAAAAGCCTCTCTCTTTAATGTGAACATAAGAAGTGTTGGAGATGCCAGGGATTGAACCCAGGGCCTACATCCCCCATGACCTCATCATCATGTAGGTGTGGTGTACCATGTAGCACCAGTGGGAACTCTGCTAATGATAATATGAGGATGATAATATTTGAGTCAAAATATCTCGCACGTATTAAAAGTGACATATATAGAGTTGAACTCTATATATACCTCATATATGTAGGTCTCCATTCCCAACACATATTGTATTCAAAGTGTGTAAACTCAGCCCTGGTCCCATGGAATTGCAGCCAAGTTAAAAATCACTGTAAATTGAGATTCTGCTTGAGAACAGGCTGTTTCTGTGTCTTGTACCTTTAAATAACCCTGAGCTGTGTCTTGACCACGCCCTCTCTGGAAAGAGGAAGTCTCTCTCTCTCTCTCTCTCTCTCTCTGAGTGCTTCTGTTTACTTCTAGATATGACAGTGGCTAAAGAGGCTAATGTGACTTCTGCAGTGCATTAACAGTACAGTTGCAGTAGTCAGTCACCCAAAATTACAAATAAGTGTGTAACGCTTAGCTTCAATGAGCCTTGTGCCTACAGAGCTTATGTTGAATGTCTCCTGATATGAATTAATACTCAAGGACCACCAGAACTCTCCCAAAGTTTTGCACCAAATCCGAGGCTGTCTGGGGGTGGGCCTTCACTCCAGTAATCAGCAAAGTTTCAAATGAGCTAAATAGTAAAAAATGAACATAGACATGTCAGTACTTATTTAGGTTAAAAACAGTACTCCTATTTGAATCAGCAGAATTATATATTCTTTTTTGAACGCTCTCCAAACATGTTACTGATGTTTATATAATTAGTATGACGTGCATACCAAACATGGGGGAATGATCAATCCCACGACAGAATTGTACTGAACTCTGTCGTGGGATTGGTCCAAAGGTAGTAACATGTGTTTAGTGTATGTAATTTTTACTACACAACAAAGTAAACACTTGTTGTCTGTGTACTCTCTATATATACTGGCTCTGTTCTCCAAGGACTGAGCTACTGCATGCCCTAAAACAGTCATTTTCATTCGGGGGAGTTGAAAACCAGGGTTCTGTTTCACAAGCAGCAGGTTTAGTGGAAAAACTCTGAGTCTGTTAACTTGAAATAAGGGAAACTCTGATTTTCCATTTCCTAAAAAGGGGAGGTAACTTTAAACCAGAGAAAGAGGGGCACCTCCTAGCCTGTTTCCCACAGAGAGAGGTAACTTCTTAAGCTCTCGGTCAAGTTACCAGTGAGTAACAGACTCTTATGAAGCCAATCCTGGTCGGGACCAGGTTTCTTCTCAATGAACCTGAAGTTTCTCTGTCTGTCTGCTCCTGAGCTTCAACCACACACACTGCTTGATTTCCTTCATTCATTCAAGTGCATTCATCCGGTCAAAGCAGGTGTCTGCCTTGGCTGCTCTATCAAACCTGACATGTCATTTCACTAATGATCCACTGGATGAAGATCGGGGAGATTGCACATGCTAATTTGTATAATGCGTGCACGAGATTTGACTGCAAAAAATATTTTGTGAATATTTAATTGTGAATATTTGACATTGTGATCTTTTAGGAAAACATTTTAGTCACCATTAAGTTGAGATGTGTTCATAGGCAAAACCATTCAAACAGTTTTCCCTCTGTAATATTATTGTACTTGCAAAGGACTACATTTAAACTTACACACTTGACCACGGCAGCATTGTTGTCCCACGCCGTCTCCTCTCTCTTGCAGCTGTAGTGAAAATATGTTTCACTTCTTTCTAAAAACATGTTCAAACTCACCATATGAGCGCATTAAGATTCTCCAATTCAAGTAAGGTGAAAACGGCTCCCTCTACTTCCCTTGTTGCCATGGTGACTCGGCCAAATCAGGGTTCTGCATTGATGCCAGCTTTTTATCGCTGTTGTAATGCTGCTTTAACTGAAGGTGAAACTACCTGAGTGTTGATTAAACCTACTCAAATCAGCTTGATCTGGGAACCGGAAACTCAGAGTTCTTCTATCTTAGGAGTAGATCAACCCAGAGTCTCAGGTTACACTCAGAGCTCTGCTGAACCTTGCTTTGTGAAATGAATCCAAACAACTATATGTGCCAGTCCTCTGTCCACTGTACCATCACTGCAGAGCAGGTTAGCAGAGAGCTGGAGGAGATCTTGTCCTTAACAAGTGCAGCCAGACTAGTACAGGATGAGCTCCATCTCCTCAGATGGAGAACTGTTCTCTCCTCTGTCCTGTTCACTCTGTTCTACATCCCAAAACAGTTCATCAGCAGGTTTTGAGGGAGGACAGCTTGTTTTATCTTCCTGGGAGGAAGCAAAGTCTCTGGTTGGGTCTTCTCTCCACTTGCAGTGAGAGGTGTGTGGACCAGGTGAGGTCAGCTCAGATGTGGAATTATATATACTGAATGAAGACAGGAAACTGTGTTTACCATCTCAAGTATGTTTAAGTCCATCATTGGTAACAGTTACTATCAGGCTCATCATGTGTAAATGTTTAGTGTATGGGCTAATGCTTGCATGCATAACTCTTACTTCTCAAGTCTTCTGTGGCGCAGTTGGCCCAGCCCGCTCGGCTGTTAACGGAGAGTTTAGCGGGTTCGAGCTCACCCAGGGATGATGGCTAGTGTGTTTAATAAACCAGCTAAAGTAATTCTGGAACTACACTGGAATATATCTGAATAATGTAATGTACATTATCCGACTGCAGAGCTATGGAGACCCCCTCGAAAGCCCTCACAGTTCCCTCCGTCGTGATGTGGTTGTGGCACCCACATGCGGTGAAATGCACCACTCGGAAAGTGAAGTAATTTGCCTTAATAAAATACTATTTTATGATTTAATTATTTGTGAGGGGAGATAGAAGAGTAGAGCATTGGTTACTTTCTTCAGTATTTAAAACTCCTCTTCCTTCTTTCTTCTATCAAGCACAAATCGGATAAGAGCTTAACACAAACTAACACCTTTCAGTATGTTCCTGTGGAAATATACCCCAGCCATAATTACTAAATGAGTTAAATGGATATTTTGAGCAGGTTTACTGTATTTGACTGCCTGGTCACAAAGGCTACTTGAGATACTTTAGGTTTCTGTCCCAGCAGCGCCAAGCTGCAGAGATGACCTGTCTGTTTCTGTGTAGGGAGAGGGGCTGCATTTCTCACAGCAGGGGTGTAACTAGAGGACCTAATCACAGCTCCTTACATCACGCTTCCCTGTCTTCCCCTTGATGGATTGACGGACAGTTAAGGTGCTCTCTGCGCCTGAGAGTACAGAGGTTTCTCCTCGGGTCTACGTGACGGGCACTTTACGGAGTACTATAAGCTGGCCTTCAGTAACTTTAGCTTTGTGATCAAGAGGTAACCTCTAACTCCAGGTAAGATGGTTTATGTGCTGAATTAACTGGGTAGAAGAAGTGATCTGAATGAGTAACTCCAAAGTTGTGTGGATCAGCAGCTAAAATCAGTAATATTCACTAATTTAGCTAATGAAGATTTAGGAGAAGCTGTATTAAAATGCTGTGTTAAAATAGTCTTTTCAACTAAGAGTTACTTTCATCAAAGTTATGGAGCAGCTCCCTCTAAAGTTTACTTGAGAACCGAGGTAGCTAGTTTAGTTAGCAGCTTCATCCAGGTCCCAAGTGGGGGTGGCTGTAGCTCAGTGGGTAGAGTGGTCGCCTTTCAACTCCCCCCTTCTTGCTCCACTAACAAGCTTGCTGGGTGTCCTTGAGCAAGACACTCTAACCCTGGAAGTTGCTCCCACAGGCGCCTTACTGTAGGCAGCCAACTGCTCCTTTCTTTATGGGATGGGTAAAATGCACATGGCTGAATTTCATCCATATCGCGTAGGTTACTTAGAGACAGACAATCACTCACATTCACAACTGGCTGGCTTCAATTTAAATCAGCCAATTAACCTAATCCTCATGCATTTTTGTGGATGGTGGGAAGCTAGAGTACCCAAAGAGAACCCACTCCATACACTGGGAGAACATATTCACACAGAAAGTAGGGAATCATATCCTTTACTTACTTGTTCTGGAGGCAACAGTGCTAACCACTGCACCACTGTGTTCCCACTGGAGAGAGATTTTAAACAGTCACAACTGCCGGGTCTTGGATTTGAAATGGCCATGTTGACAAACGTGAGGAAACAAAGAAGGAAAAGTGGTTCCAAGTCAAAGGATGGGGTTGGCATGTAGTGTGTCAGGAGTCAATGTGTACCTTTATGTTGACCAATGAATAATAGTCAATGGTCAACATTTTCTGTCCTCCGCACAGCATACACACTCGCCAAAGTTGCTTGTAGTAGTCAGTACTTTTTGTGTTTTCTATTCTAATTCTCCCTGGAGATTGATGACATTAATGTCTCTCTCACATGCTGAACTTGGATCTAATTCCTCTGTATAAAGAATTACCATGGTAGCTTCTCCTAGCTTCTCTTAATCTCATGCTCCACTCACAGACGATATAAGTCCATGTAAACACGACTCGGAAGGTGTCCTGGATTGTGAGTCAGCAGAGAATGTTGTTGAGGGCTGAGTAGTTCAGACAATGACCTGCAAATCCATAGTTCTGTATAGCAAGGGTTCAGATCCTAGCATACATTAGTTCATCATTGATCATGGACTGCAAATCTATTGTGCCTCTGTACAGGTGGGTTCATTGTTGTTGCATTAATGTTCATACCAGTCTGCTGAGTTTATATTTATTAAGGTTTACGTGAGGTGGTTTACTTCTTGTAGGTTTCATAGTGCAGTGGTTATCACGCTTGCTTTACACGCAGAAGATCCTGGTTCAAAACTCTGGGCCTGCTTTAGGTGCGCAGAAGATCCTGGTTCAAAACCCCTGCCTGCTGTGTATGCAGAAGGTCCTGGATTCAAACTCCCAGTGGAACCACAGCTTTTCTTCAGTGGTGTACAGCAACAAACATGAAAGGTCTGTGTGGACTGGTAGCTGGAGATGTGTCTCGATCCTCCTCCTGTGCACTGTTGGGGTTCCTTGAGCAAAGCAGCGAACCTCAACTCCTTCTGGGGTTCTTACATGGCAACCTCTCTGACATAGTCTCCATTCATGCATATGTATTGGTTAAAGTATAAGTTGTGTGTTTTTAGACCTCTTGTGTGCAGCTTGTTTAAAAAAAAACAAGTGACACTACTTTCTTCATCAGAAGTTCATCTTCTATCTTAATTGTGATGTCACTGTAAAAACCACAGAATTTTCTGATGACCTCATGTTGATCCATATGCAATGAGAAATCTACAATTACAACAGAACACATCAAATCAAATTCTGTGAGGGCAGAGAGGGAACATTTACTGTGAGAGCAGAAGATCTCAGGTTCTAATCTCCACCTGTGGCATGAATCTGCATCGGCGGGACTGGAAAGTGTTTCTGTATTTTAACTCAATGCAGACTCTGGGTCCTAATCTCCATCTGATGTTCACAATCATTCCACATTCAGCTACTGAACATAATATGAAGGATCATGACCTTGAGAAATGTGCTGAATCTTCATACACTGCACACCATTTACTTAGATCCTATATACAGTACACAGGGCTCAAGCATCAGAAGCTTTAGTTATCCAACTTGCTGACTAGTTCAATATTTCTTGAATCTGCATCAAAGATCACAAGTTCAGCAATCTGTACCATGTGAAAGTAATGTCACTCCATAGTTTCTAGGTGATACTGTGTGAAAGGGACTCTGTGGTGCAATGTTTAGTGAGCCTGACTCCAGATCAGAAGGTTGTGTGTTCATATCACATCAGAGTCATTATTTCTGCTGAAATTATATTCTGGATCAATATAGTATCTATTTAATAACAGTGTAAATACAATATAATGCTGTACATTTTATACTTTACAAAGATTGGTTCATATTTAAAAAACAAAACACTTAAAAAAACAAATAAAACTACCCATTCAGAAGTGTATTCTAGTTCTTCTCCATGACTGCAGGAGGAAGCCAGTCAGTGTTGTTCAAATGGCACAGTGAGTGACAACAGAGCCTCTCCTTTAAAGTGAATGTAAGAAGTGTTAAAGACAACAGCTGCTCTCATACATGTAAAGCACAGGTTTCTGTCCACTGAGCTACATCCCCTGTGATGTTTCGGTAAAACACCATACTACCGATCACTGTTGAAATGTAGGCCATACACGACTCTCCTGCTTACTTTCAGACAAAATAAAAGCAACACCATACTATCACTGAAGCAAAGCACTGTGACTTGCTGGGAATCAAACTCAGGTCAAGTGAAGCTGGAAGGCAGCTTATGCTCACCACTATCACTATCACTACTACTCATCATGGGCTTCAAAAAGACAGTTTCCACAAAGTCTGCACTTTATCTGTACATCGAGACAAAAAACACTAATTAATAAATACTGGGTACAAATACTCAGGCACACAGTTTCTAGATGGTTAGATTGGCTTACGCCCACTGGATAACATTCCAGTTGTTCTTTTTCTGATAAGACTTCCAAATGCCATGTAGTCTCTGGTAAATTAAGAGTGCATGTGCAAATATGCATGGCATGTGGTGAGTGGCGGCAGATGATCTGAAAATCCATTGGGGTCTCCTTGCGCACATTTGAATTCTACCCATAACGGTAAAAAGTTTGCTATATTATGACATTATATTCACGACTCCAGGTAGACTGGCTCTCCTGTCTCTTCTTGGGTGCAGGTAACCACACACTAGTCCCAGCGTGCTGGAATTTTGGCTGCTGTGATTTCAATCGTATGAGGGCCTGAAAGTTTGTGGGAACGCTGCATTCAGACTTGTAGGAGGCAGTGTGGCAACAATACTGTATGGCTCTTTGAACATCTCCTGCTGTAGTTAACATCTCTGGACTGAAAAGTAGTTTTCTTGATGAGCCGCCACAGATTGCGCAGTGCCTCTCACTCTTCCCCTTTCCAAAAGTGGCAATTTTTTTCATCGTTATGAGCGATGGTGGTATGAGCAGTGAGCATAGCTGCCTTCCAAGCAGTTGACCTGGCTTTGATTCCCACAAGCCATCGAGTAAGTATTCTGGGTAATTCCGTAGTGCACGTGGAAAATACCTTTTTCTGACTTACGTCTCACTGGATAAGGTCTCAAATTATCTTTATTTTTTGAAAACATGATGTGGCATAGATGGTAAGTTGTCATGGCTGTAGTATTTAAGGTGATGAACTGTGAAATCCATTGGGGTCTCTCCACCAGTTTCCTCAATCCATGGCGACTGATGATAGAGCCAGATTGAATTCTTGCAGACAGATCTCACTTACCTAGGTAGGCTTGGCTCTCCTGTAACTTCTTAGCTGCAGGTGATGGTGGCCTTGAAAAGCTTGTAACGCCAGCATCTCAGCACATGCAGGAGGCAGTGTGGCCAACAACACTGTGGTAGCTCTTGAACATCTCCTGCCGCAGTTAACATGCTCATTCTCTGACTGATCGAGTTTCACCTGTCTTTTTTTCTGATATGACTTGGAAGGACGCTTATAGTTCTTTGCAACACGATGGTGTACGCGGGTAAAATATCTTTTCTGCACACTACTGGCCACTACACTTCAAATTATCTTTATTTTTTGTGATATGATGGGCAGGTTGCAGTAGGTTGTCGTGGCCAAGTGGTTAAGGCAATGAACTAGAAGTCCAGCGCAGTTTCTCTCTGCAGGTTTGAATCCTGTTTCAACAATGGTAATTATTTTGACTTAGATAAATAGTCTTTAGTTCTAACAGTACTCACAACAGAGATAAATCCAAAGGTACAGACAGAGAAATAAATGAGAGTTTGTACTTATTTCAACAACAAGAGCAAACAATGAACATTAGAGATGCATTTGGAGCCGACTCTGAAAAGAGACAAACTTGCCATCGTTAATCAGAATCCACATGAATGCTGGCTTCGTTTAGATTTAGGATGAAGGGCTTATTCTGCTCTCTGTCATGAAAATCTTTCACCACAAATGTTAAAAAGAGTCAACTGGGATTCTAGCTTTGAGGTTTCGGTTGAAGATGGTCTCTACTTCTACTCTGGGAGGCTCTTCCAGTTCTAACGTTAGGAGTTAGTTATCATTAATACGAGAGTCGCTTGTTCACTCCACTTATGGAAAGCTGTTAAGGTGATCTGCACTCATGTGGTGCACATGATGTACTGTGGTTTCTGGGGATGGAGGTCAATACTGAGATGTCAAGTAATGATAGATGGTGTCATAGTCCTCCTCCTCTGTTCAGAGATCTCAAAAATATTCAAAAGGTCTGCGTTGCTAAACTTTTAGTTAGCTTCCATTACGCTCGAATCGTGAGTGGACTCTACGATACCTAACTTCCTGATGGGTTACAACTAACTGTGAGTGTTTCCTCTAAAAGCTTAGTTGGAAACAATGCAGCGGGTAGTTGTATTGGAAAGTTGTGTCGTTCTAAATGAATAGCATGGAGCTGTCGCTAGACTGTCTGTTCGGTGACGTCAGGTCCCTACATCTTCTTCTTGGGGCTTGAAAATGTCAAAAGTTTAGTGCAACCCTGTGATCCATGATCCCCTTACAGCATGAATGAAGGATGTCACTTTAACACTTTCACCTTCACAGGTAATGTGATTTTTCACTTTATTTGTATTTGAAAATATAGAATAAATGTCTATTTGACATGAATGTAGGCTTTTCTTACCATATAATCCATACTGTCAATACAATAAATTCACAATAAATACAAATGCCTATTTGGCATCACTTTTTCCTAGATGCTAAAGTTTCTACTATTTAGCATTTATTGTTTTAGAAAAGCTCTCTTAATCAAACCCTACTGTTAAGACATTTAATAGCTACTGGAGAAACTTAAATATAGATCACTCCAAACAAATGTGTGTCTCTCTCTATCATACACTAACTGTACATTAAAAATACATCCAACGACTTCACTCAACTCAGGTGGCTTTCCCAGACATAACACCTAACAGAATATTTATAGTGGCATAGTGGGAAATACTGTAAACTGAAGCTAACCTAACTAACACACGAAGAACGTGGAGCCCAATGCTAGTAGTGATGTACCAAATCGCTAGCTTATGCAGCATTACCGCCATAGCTGTAACTCAGAACACTGTATTGGTCTCACCTGGAATTGATGGTTTTCTACATTACTGCCTTCAGTCTCTAGTTCTCTCAAACCAAACACATGTTTCCTCTGTCTACATACATATGAAATACAGTCACTAAAAATGAAAGAAGTTGTGCTTACAAACTCAGTAAACAAAAGTGAAGGAACAGAGACGGACACATGACGTGAGTTTCTCTTCAGCTTCCCCAATTAGTGGCAATGAGAGCAAGAGCGCCTGCCTCCCCTGTATTCCTGTGACCACTGAAGCTATGCCACTAATCTCATACTGCCCCTCTACTGTTGGTGAAACACAAAGCAACTTCACATTCCCACAATAATACTCTGTGACTGTGTTCTCAAATAGAGCAATCCATGCATGGAAATTATATATCAATAAGAAAATAATAATAAAAATCAATACCCCACATGTGACCTCACTAGTGGGCTGCCACAATAACATGCTTCAATGTTTTCTTAAAGCGTCTTCCTTGATTTTGACTTCTACTGCAATTCACTGGATACAGTAGATTATGCGGCTGAGATCAATTATGCTCTCCAAGTTCTAATCAGATCCTTGTTCCAGACAAGCTACTTACTAGTCATGCAAGTTGGACGTGTTGGAGGTGACGACTCCTAAGCAAACATTGTGCTCCACACAAGCTCTGCTATGGCTGACTCCATGCACTGCTAATCTGTTGTCCTGCTGGAATCACAATTCAAGGTTCAAGAGTCTTTATTGTCTTTATGCAAGTAGAACAAAATTTTGGAGAGTCTCAGCACTTAAAGGTACACATGAATAAAGAAATAAATGAGTAAAATATATTGAAAATAGAAATATAAATAGAAAATATCACCAAGATGTCAATGATGACCTCATACTGAACTATATGCTAATATGAACAGAAACATGGTTTATATTATGTCATTCTTTTCATACTAATGAATTTTTCCACTCTTATAATAGCTAATGCTATATTATGTCATTCTTTTTCATGAGAAGAGAGAAGGAAGGAGTGTTTTACTCCTGAATATCTGCTGTGGAGCCAAAGGTCACAAGTTCAACTCTCACCTGTGGCAAGGATGAGAAAAGTGCACAAGTAAGGTAACGGAAAAGAAAACAGTGATATTAATAGCAGAGAACAAGACAGGTCTCTTCATAAACTAGTGGTGTAAAAAGAGATGTGAATTGCATAAACAGTCTCTATGTTGAGGTGGAGACTCATCTAGGGTGTACCCTACCTGGTGCTCTAACACACAGCAGGAAAGACCTGAGCCCCACATTCCCAGTATAAGGATAAGCGGTAGATAATGATGGATAGCCTGAATCTTTAAACCAAGAGTACGATCTAGAGGAGTCTAAAACATCACAAGTGCTTCTTCCATGAAGCTTCATTTGTTCACCACCACCGTTATAGTGACTCACTCCAGTGTGAATGAATGCTGCAGATGAGAGGTGAAACGCTCTTCTAACCAATCCCCAAGCAAGTCCAGCAGACTTTAAAACAGTTGAAACTAGCCAAAATCAGAGTAAAGAGCTGGCTTTCATTGGTGAAATATCAATGTTTGGAGTGCAGTGACCAGGCCGAATCTCCAACCGGAGAGGAAACCTAGGTGAATTGTCGAGGACTCTCTGGCAATGAGTAGTCTCTTACAACAACTGGTTATGTGTTCAATAGCAAGCACCACAACTTTGTGAGCCACAGCACCTCTCAAATTCAATGACTGAAAAGTGCAATGACACTGTTATTGAAATCCCCCCAGGAATTTTCCTTATAGTTTTGATAGCAGGGCTGCATTTAAGGAAAGCTTTCAAAGCCCACAAACAGCAAAGGGTAGACATTTTGCACATGACTTATTCTTTTTGTGTCAGGAAGTTAATTTGATGTGTGTTTTTACACTTTGTGCAGTTTTCTGTGTGTGTTGATAGATCAAATTGAAAGATTGTCTGCTTATTTGTTAAAGTTTCTTGTTGCATTTTAAAACTTCATTAGTGTAGATATCTTGTGGCAGAGTGTAGCTTGTTTAAGTGTAGTGTGTAAACTTTGGTTGGTGAAGAAGGATTATGGTTTATGAAAGATATTGATTGTTAATATTGTGTGTGGTAATCACAGGTAACTTTGCAGTGGAAGTGTGTTGGCAAGAAGTTATTCAGAGTGGTAAAGGCATGCGATTTAAGTCTCTCACAAGCTACAAAAGAAGATACATACTTCTAAGGTAAAAATAAACACAAGTTAAGAAAAACATGCACCCTGGAGAACAAATCCTGTCTTAATAATTACTTACAAAACATCAAAGTGAGACATTATATGATGAAGGAGCAGTATGATAACTGTCTGATCTCTCAATAGATATGGGAGAGTTTTTCTTCTACTGGATAGTAGGCGCTTCTTTTCTTCTTTCTTCTTCAGCTTGGTATAAAAGCTACATGCCTGTAAATCAGATAAGTTGTCCTGTTGCATGAATGCTATGTTCTCACTTTTTCCATATATGTCAGGGTTTACTGTGCAGTTTCAGTAATTTGTTTTGTGAGATCCTCAGGATGTGGAATGTCTTGTGCTGTGTGTGTGGTAATGTAAAGAGCATAATAGCAGAGTCACTGCACTGTAATCTAAGCTTTACAAAGTCCTTCACTCCTTCAATAGTTTTCACTTTTGGAAATTTACTGGTGAATAAAATGTCATTTTCTGGAAAGCAGTAGGAGAAAGATATAGTACATAAGATTAGATAGTTTATATTACAATGTGTGATATAAAACAAATGAAGTGTAATGTGAACATGTGATAAACTGTATTTAGAACTGTTTGAAAATAAATATAATGTTAACAGGAATACACATGCAAATCTGCACAGTGCTCTTTTAAGTAAACTATCACAACAGAAGTATCAGATTTAGTTATAGAAATGTTTCATTGATATACTTTGAGCCTGTTGTTACATATCATCAACATACTATGCAGTCTTTGAACACTTGTACCATGTATGTGGTAAGTTCATTAAACCTTACAGCCTCACCTGGTCATCTAGTTTTCAGGTAAAAGATTCACATATACAGATGTCCTGGTTTATGGGGTGGTCTTGTTATCACACACATATATTATCTGGAACTAATAATGAACATGATATAGACATAGATGAGCTGTGAGGAATCCACACATGATTATTGGCTGTGTCAACAGGTGTGCAGTGTGGATTGGTCCAGCTGGAGCACATGGGAGCTCTCCATGGTGTTTGGTATTTGGTGTCAGTTGCTTGGTTGTGTATGGTTGGTGGTGGAAATGACTTGGCATCCAAAGCTTTTGTTGAATGTTGATGCCATTGTAATTATAAACAGTGTACTATAGTGTTTATGATGCAGGCTACAAAATAAATCCTGTGTTTAAGTCACATACTATGACTTTCTGAAGCTAATGAATTCAATTCATGGTGAACAAAGAAACCCACCAGAAAGAGTCTATTAATCACTCTTATAATTGCTTTCACACTGAAATTAGTCGACGCGGGTATTTTCTAACCCGCTTTGGTAATGGTTTGACTCAGCATTTGGGTGAGATGGTTTCACAGTGCCAGCTAACGTGCCTCTGACCTCCAGCTGTGAGAGAGCTATGTGCTCGTTTTTTCCTCTCTCCATATGTCATCATGTTGATCACACTCATCATTACAGACTTACAGAGCACCGGAACACAGAGAGTGTAAATAATGGATAACACGGACATGAGAGAAGGTTTTTTGTCGCTAACATTGTTGTTCCATGTTGCAATTTAACCCTTTTTGCAAAGTGTATTAGAAACCTCCAGTGCAGTACTAATAACACATACTGCCATGATCAATAAAAACAAAGTGTCACATCACCATACAAGCTGTATATATGTCCACTGGTTTATGTAATCACATCTTGGTTTCCTGATCTAGTAGGATTTCCCAGAATGATCGAGAACTGAAATCTACCACAGTGTGCCCTATTAAAGATGATGTCGCTGGCACATTTGATTGTTGTTTGACTAAATAAAATCTCTGTCCTTCAGAGATCAAATTTCTGGAGATCAAACAGATGCACTGATCTCATAAGTGATCACCTCTCAGCAGCTTCACACTGACAGCCTAACTGTGCCAGGCTGTCTAGCGATCAGTGGCAGAACGCTAATACAGGCATGATACATCATCATCACTACCTGTAAATAGCTAAGGTCGACTATGGGGCTCTTACATAATGGTTCGACTTTCACACTGTAAAGTCGCATCCGATCCCAGAACGAAGGAACTCCTGGTCGATTGGCTTGAGTCGCTGACCCACATTGTAAATGGGAAACATTCCAATCTCTTTCACAGTGCACATGGGTTTTTCATGCAGTGTGAAAGGAGCTTTAGAGGCCTCAGCAGTTCCAGAACGCTGGCACTGACTTTTCCCTTGAAGCTTTGGGGAGAGCTCTGTCTTGCTATATAGCTTCTCACTTCCTTCCTGTGTGTCCCTTCAGGTCAGATGTCATCAGTTCTTCCCTGTTCACTGGTTGATATTCAGCGCTGACGGTCCTGGACTGCAAATTACAGCAGAATTTGCAAATGTTAATATATACCTACTAGAAAGACCTCACCAACCAAACATGATGAGATTGGACCTCTCCCAGTCCCAGCCCCACATTCCTTTCACCTCAAAGCTGCTCCTGTTCTGGTCAGAGACTGCATGTTCCCTCAGGTCAAACTCAACCCAACTTAACCTAGTTATGTGCAATAAAGCAATTAAAATATTAACAGAATGAAATGATAAACACACATCACAACTAGAGAAAAAGTGCAAGTATACATGACTAAAGCAACAATGATCACACAAACATTATCTCATCACATCTGAGACAGATGATATCTCATCATGCCTGCATGTGTCTCTCCTGTGGGGATGGCACAACCCTCACAGAGATCTGCAAACTCAGTTTCTGCAGCTTTTCAAATCTCACTCTATTAATTACACAGCCACAACCCAGCTAAATGTTTACACCATTTTAGAATAATTCTTTAAGCAGAGCTATGTAATCTAGCCGCTATCCTATCTGTCAGAAAACTAGCTACAAACATTACAACTAATATGTCATGTGGGCAGGTGCAACGGTAGTGTAGTGGTTAGCACTGCTCGCCTTCACAGCAGTAATAATGGCACCGGGCCTGATTCCCATTCCTTCAGTGTGGAGTTTGCATGTTCCTCCTGGTGGTCTGTGGGTTCTCTTCTGGTACTTTGACTTCCCTCCCACCATCCAAAACATGCATAGGGATTGAGGCTGGATCATGCTAATTTAATTGGACCGTGAGGTGTGAATGTGAGTGTGAGTGATAAGAACATCTCATGTGTCCTATGATGAACTGGATGACTTGTCCAGGGTGTACCCTGCCTTTCACCCCAGTGACTGTCCCTATGTGAGGATAAGTGGTAGAAAAAGTAATGATTCTGTCTCTTCTGCAGCTAGTCATTTGCAGTGAGTGGACCTGCAATCCAAGACAAGACTGTGTTTTCATCTTGTCATGAAGAGCTCTAACTAAGCATCTGTTTCCATGTGTTACCTCTAGAACATCTGTGATCAAGTAGTATTATCAAAATCCTCATTTCATGCTGTTTAATTTAACATGTCAAACATTATTCATGCTTACTAATATTGTTTCAAAGTTAAATATAAACGCAGAAATGTTGTTATCATAGCTTGTGTGTATAAATAGTAAACAGAGTCATTATTACTGATCCATTAATATAAGGCTGAGAGCCCTGATGATTTCATTATCACTATCTGGATTATTAAGTATTATGAGGCCTTACACTGGGAACCAAAGTGTGCTACTGGTGAAATAATCAATGCTTCATGCCCATTTATGAATCCATGATGCCACCAACAGAGAGTGTACATTTGCCACCAAATGAAAAATAAGGCCACACTGGGGGCTTATGGTCACAGCAAGGAAAATAACAATCATGGATCACATCTGACTATCAGCGAAAGCATTTGTACTCATACAAAATCATTATTTATCTGTACAAAGCTATGCTCCAACATCTGCTGCAAACATATTCTGCCACAGACACACAACACACACTGACAGACAATCTAACCTGGGGTAGAATCCCCAAACATTTGTTGCAAACTTCCTTAGCTATCTGTCTAATGTTCGGAACAACTCATTTCCACTGGTCAACTGTTTCCCAACAGTATCACTGCTCCGAACAAAGCAACTTCTGATGTTTACAAACTAACATAGTCTGGATGTATCGTTGAACGATGCAAGTGTTTCCCATAAGCTTATTTAAATGAACGATGTAAGCCAGAATGGGAAAGTTTGGTAGTTGTCACAGTTGAGGTGAAAAGATGCAAGTTATGTTTTAAAAACAAATGTTTGTATAGCTCTAGTAGTTTCCAGAGTGGTAACTCTTGAGAGTCTACTATGAATAATCAGTATTAGAGATTTGGAATTTGAAAATAAGTCATCATTAAAACATTCCTAGCTGGGAATAAGGTAGGTGGAACAGAGCAGAAACAGTGGGGAAGTTGGATCACTGCAGTTAAACATGCGGCATTGAAAGGTTTATAACCATGACATTTTATTTTATCATGTTTATCATGATATTGACTATTCAGCATTATTATAAAACTGAACTTATGGCGATTTAAGTGGTCGGCAACTTCACTGCCACGAATTCATCTCAAGCTTACTTTGTAGAGTTCCAAAGAGAATTTATTATTCTGCACTATTGGTGGTAAAATCAGCCCGACTCTTCTGACAATCACATGGTCTGGGCTTCTTATGTACCTTCCACTCACGCTTCTATTAGGAAGGTTGTATAAGTGTATGCTGAGGTTAACTCCACTGAAGCTCAGCTCATGTTAAAGACAGACGCCAATACTAAATCGGTAGGCTTAATCACTTCAGCTGCGTTTTAGGGTCACACCAATATACAGAGGGCGAATCCACGCTAATGTTGACTTTAATCCCACCTATGTATGAATCTTAATGATAGTATTTTTAGATTAGTATTTACTAAAAACACACACACAGATTGCTTGTCCCAGATTTAAATTACAAACATGTGCAAGATATTTATTCACATTGAAACAAATAATGAATTAAAATGGCTAATAATAAATGATATGAGTAATCTAATAGTTTAAATAAATAATTAAACAGTTTAACTTTACAGTAAAAATAAAATCTCAATGATTAACAATGAATCATTGATAAATAATGAACATATTATATCTGCTTGATCAGATCTTTACTGATAGTGATCTATAAATTATTGGCATTTGGTTTGATAGCTAAATGTGCCAGATGCAGTTATGAGGATCATTTATAGTCACGCTGAAGCTGTTGCATAAGACTCAAATGTGGAAACATTGAAACCATATGGAATAAATATTTAATTAAATCTGTCATTTTTTTAAAATTTGGGAACACAGGTGTAAAAACATGTGTCCATAATGATACATGAGGCCAGGACAGAGCAGGAGGATCATAATTTTCATAGATCAGATTTTACAGAGACAGTGAGTCTGGAGTGAAGTGTGGGTCCTGATCATACGGCTTCCACCACCTCACCACCTGCTGGAGTTTCCTTCTATCTCCACCTGTGCAGCTGTTTGAAACCACACCGAAAGCAGCTGAACATCAGGAGTGCTCTCTGTCACTGGACTTGACAGGAGTTCATCAGCAGGTTTTGAGGGATGACAGCCAGTTTTAGCTTCCTGAGTGAAGGTGAAGTTCTGCTGGGTCTTCTCCACTTGGTGAGAGGTGTGGGATCCAAAGTGATGTTACACTAGACAGACTATATAGATAATTTGTCTGAAGACAGGAAACTGTAAGCAGCCATCCAAGCATTTAAGTCCATCATTGAGTAATAATTAACAGGCTAGGCTGTGTAGTGTTTACTGGTCTAAAACATTTGTATTTAACATATTATAGACTCAATGTCGGACACATTCTTCCAGCCATTAGCAGCTCCTCTCTCTGTCTCCTGCAGCAGCAATCTCCAATTGTGGCCTAAACAACCAAACATTCAATTATATTGTAAAATTTAACTTTCATACATGACAGCTTGATAATTTGAGGTACACTGCTAAGCTTTTTATTAAAAAAAAACAGAAAAACACAAGCATTGAGTTATTTCCCACAAAATAAATCTCCTATTGAGACATACTTTTATGGCAAGTGATATTGAATACATCTCTATGACTTTCTGTCCCATAACACTGTACTGAAATCTCTTCTACTTCCAGTCTCAAATCACCTACTGTAATAGTTCTCTGTTAATCATGAGTGAGAACAGTTTGACTTGAAGATTTGACTCAGTGTAATGACAGGATGTTTTTAATCACACTCCACATACCACACCCACATACACACACCCTACATACACACACCCACACACAACTCAATGATACATAACTTCACATACATGCACCTACATGTACATATACACCACATGTTAGCACGCATACACACCCACACACACTCCTTACATGCCATTAGTACTCATATACAGCAATCAATGCATGGCACACTCTCATATGCACACTCTCTATGCACACCCACGATACACACCTAATGCACAGGCACCCTGCATACACACACTCCACACACACACACAAAGATACACACCTACATACACACACCTACATGCACACACCTGCTACACTATCAACGCACACACACTCCCAAGGTACACACCTCCTACATACACACACCTCACATACACACACCCCACAGCTGGCAGTACCACTTTTATACACACTCCACACACACACCCCCACATACACACAATTCCACACACACTCTACTCATACACACCCAAGGCATACACACACTCCCCATGCACACACACCACACACACTCCCACGCATATGTACACTCCACACACACACCCTACATACACACACACGCCATACACACATTACTGCTATTGCCACATACCTACATAGCATACACTCCACATGCCACACCTCACTGTTTATGTACACATACATTTACATACACACACTACAGCATACATGACATCAAGCATAATTCACTGATACATGTACTCTACTGACAGTATTACGCATCACGCCACATCCACTGATGCACTTACACACACACTCCACATGGCACATACATGCGTACAGCACACCCACATGACACACACATCACACACACACCACGCGATAGCACACCTCTGCAGATACACACACCTGAGCATTCTTCAGATACACACACACATTGCACAAAGACGCATGGTTACACCAGCATATACACACCGTAGCCATTATTAACACATCCAAGACATTGCACACACACATGATGACACTCAGACTGATTACTACGCAGATCGACATACACTCTGACGCATACACACTCCAGATACACACACTCCCACATATACATTATATTCACACTCTAATGCTAGTTACACACCAAGATGCACATTACTCATTACATACATACATCCAAGCACACACACACACAAGCACATCATGATACACCCACATACACACACTCACACATACACCCACGCATAGCACACTCCACACACACACTCCACACATTACACACACACACTACACACACATACTACACACTCCTACTATATACACCTAATGCATCTACATGCATATACACACACACACACCCACACACACAGTGCAGCTTTCAGAACTGGCTGTCCTGAGCGCAGACGCACGACAGAGCGCTAAATCTGTCAGCAGTATGAGAAACAAACATGCGCGAAACTAGTATTAGTTATTGTTACAAGTATTAAATAAGCATCACTATGGTGAAACGATTATGGTCAAATCATCATTTTGATCTGCTCCTGTTTAGGAATCATTTGCTGCTTTCCGCTGTTGTAGGTACAGCTGGCTCTGGCAAGTGTCAGCTTTTACTCAGAACTTCCAGTGTTACTCCCCAAAATAAAAGCCCCATGTCAGCTTGTCAGTTTATAGAATCCTGTTTATTAAGGCTTTTATTTTGATGATAATAAAAGTACAAGAATGTAAAACTCCAGCAGTTTGGCTGGCTTGATGTATATGATGGGCTGTATCGTAGAGTTTATCATTGATATATTATTCCGTTTATATAATGATGTTCAAGATAGTGATTGATGACTATTATGTTGTCGCTGATTGATAAATCAATCAATGTAAATTGTTTTGTTTTGCCTTTTGTAGTAAGTGGCTATGACAACTCTGATAGATTTACAGGAAAAAAGGTAGATTTAAAAACTTGATTAATTGTTTAGTTGCTTGCGATTGAATTGATGCATTATAAAATGCCAGTTTAGTAGAAGCTTTACTCAGTATCACATATACAGTTAATAGTAAGAAATCCCATGATTATTTTATTGTTGAAGGTGAGATTTTATTCAGTATCCTTGACGGGCATTAGTGAGAAAATTGTTGTGATTGTTTGTTTCTGATGTAAGTTCTGTAAACCAGAGTTCAGTGTTAGTTTTGAGCTAATTATGTATCAGATTTACTATGCAATACATGGAAAGCTTGAACATTGAAACCATCAAACTCAGCTCACTAAATTGGCTAAATAGATGGAGCCAAGCTCCATTTGTAGTGGACCAGAGTGAGGTATGAGCATGAGTGGGTGGATCAGAGTAGGTGGATCATGAGTGGGGTGGACCAGGAGTAGGTGGGAGTATGAGTGGGTGTGACCAGGAGTGTGTGGAGGCTGAGTGGGTGACTGCAGGAGTAGGTGCACCAGGAGTAGGTGGAGCATGAGTGGGTTGACCATGAGTGGTGGGAGGCTGAGTGGGGTGATCAGGGAGTGAAAGGAGCAAGATGGGTGAATCTGTATGGGAGTGATACTGTAGAGTGGTGACCACAGGGAGTGGGTGAACTGTGAGTAGGTGAAGCAGGAGGGTGGATCTGTAGTAGGAGCATGAGGGTGGACCCATGAGTAGGTAGTGATGATGGTGGACTAGGAGTAGGTGGTGCAGGAGTGTGGATCAGAGAGGGAGCATGAGTGAGGCGGACCAGAGTAGGTGGAGATGAAGGGATGTAAGTGACCTATAGTGGAGCATGAGTGGGTGGACCAGGAGTAAAGTATAGCTTGATGGTGTGATCTGTAGTAGGTGGAGCAAGAATGGGTGGATCTCAGAGTAGGTGGGAGCATGAGTGGTGGATCATGAGTAGGTGGAGTAAGGAGTGGGTGGACCAGGAGTAGGTGTGAGAGCATGAGAGGGTGGATCCAGAGCAGGTGAGCATTAGTGGGTGGATCTGTATAGGTGAAGTATGAGGGGTGGATCTGTAGTAGGTGGAGCAGGAGTGGGCGGACTCAGGAGTGAGGTGGGCATGAGTGGGCGGATGAATTGCAGGGGGGGAGTAAGGAGTGGGCGGACCAGGAGTAGGTGGAGCATGAGTGGGTGGACCAGGAGTAGGTGGAGCAGGAGGGGGTGGACTATGAGTAGGTGGACCAGGAGGTGGGTGGAGCATGGAGTGGGGTGGATCAGGAGTGTGTGGAGGAGATGTAGGTGGATCTGCGAGTAGTGGGAGCATGAGTGGGTGACTCAGGAGTAGGTGGATCAGGAGTGGGTGGAGCAGCAGTGACGTGAATTAGTCACACCTCTCAGAATGACCTTCACAATTCAGGGAAGAGCTTTGCTCAGCCTCACAAATTTCAGTACTGAGAAGGAAACTTGGTCTCCTGTAAGACAGCTGCAGTCTTACAAAGAGTGGAGTGTATCAGGGCTCTGGTGGGACAATCAGAACCAGAATCAGAATTTCTTTTCAGCGCCAAATAAGGTACTTGAAGCTAATTTTATAACTCTGCTCAGTCAAACCTCCACTACCTTATGGCGGGCAGCAAAGCACAGAAGGGTAGCTAGTCCCAACCAGCTAACATGGAATGAGAGTACAATTACACTTTGCATGCAAAACTCAAATAAATGTTAACACAATGCAGCTCTGACTTCTTTCTTATTTTTTAGAGGACAGCAGTTCTCTGCAGAGGGAGCAGCCTGGATCACTGCAGAAATGATCACAAGAGCAGTGAACAATTAGTCAGTGGAGGCAGACAGGCTACTGAGGTGCACAGAAAGAAGCTTGACAGGGATCTACTGGAGCACAAAGATGCTCCCTGTAGCACATGAATAATCAGTCATTCATTTGTATAATGATCGGGGCTTATGAACTCAATGACTCTAGCTGATGATTCACACAGACACCATCCAGCCTTGTGGAAAACAGGAAAACTTGTAGATTTGATAGGTGATAGGGTCTTTTAACTTAAGGCAGCTCTTGACACTCTTGGACCCTGTGGTTCAGTGTAAGATTCAATTTGCTTTATAGACACACACAAATCAAATGAATCAAAACTTCTTTATGTTTATTTTGACAAACTACATGATCTAATCTATGAACAGAAACTTCTGTGAATTTGACATTACTTAATAGAGCCTCTTAACTTCAGGGTGCTACAGAGTTCTTGACCTAGTGTACAGTGATCTGAATTACTTTATATATACATACAAATCAAATAACTAAGTTCTTTATCAATGAGTAGCTTATTTGACAAACTATAACCAGACTACTTACTGTCACAGAAAATAAATCTAATAGTTAAATGATTAATTTAATAACCAATGACCAGGTTACTAACAGAAATACACAAATAATAGAAAAATAAAACTAGAATAAAGGAAGATTGATGGAAGATACATGACATTGACTCACTGTGGACAAAAATGGAAAGAATGATTAAACAAAGGCAAAGTCTAAAGGATGAATATCTGATTACTTAATTCAATGTGACCAGTTAAATTCAGTGGTCGTTATTCAGATCAAATTAAGAATTAGGCTGTTACCAAAATTTGGTTTCTAGGTTTCTGGTGGCGTTCAGCAGTGCTAGAGAGTTTGAGTAGGCATCAGAGAAGATTGTGAGTACTTTACTATTCAGAATTGGTTTAGTGTTTTACTGATATCTTATTAAATATTATTAAGTTTGCTGGATTAAGCCTTCCAAATTGTGGCTTACATTTAATTTAGTGCCTAATCATCAAACTCTTTAATATCTGTAAGATGTATATGCAGTATATCACTGCTCCTGGATGGATGGGAGTGAGGAGTGGCTATGGTGGTTCTGTCTTGATCTGCTGGATCTCTGCAGGCGCACTTCGGGCTTGAACTTCACCAGTGGCTCTTTTTGGTCATCTCTGACATCTTCTGGCTGACATGGCTCCATCTCAGTCCCTCTCCTGTCTGTCGCTCCTTTCACATCATCGCTTTCTGTGTCCCTTGCAGAGGAGCTGGACTGCATACCAGGGGCAAAGGAGCAGAGAGTGGAGACAAGATGGTCTTGAGGCAGAATGTTCTGGATAGGCTGTTCTTCATGCCATGAGGTGCTGGGCCCATGGTGGGACAGCATGTCTCTGTCTCTGGGTCATCATTAGTTTCTCTCCCCTCCCAGCACAGTGGGAGAGGGAGAACGGAAGATGCAGTGGAGAGGATGAAGACCAGAACTTGACTGACTGGAAGTGACTGAAGAAGAGTAGAGAGAGCACTCAGACCAGCTGAGTCTTTTATGATCTTTGTTAAAGGTCCAGTGGGTGTGACCACTGGAACTTTCTCCCCCATCCACCTCAAGTTAACTGAGAGATGATATTCTTTTAACTATATTTAATGTGGTAGGAGGATCTAATCAGCAGGCCAAATTACAGTAACTAGCTTCCTATTGTTTGAGAACACCACTATGCACTTCTTCCTTTGCTTTATATCTCTGTCTGACCCACACATAACTCTTCTGCTCCCCTTGGGGAAGTGCACCCCACAGTTTGAAAACCTCTAATTTAGACCATCAGCAAAAACACAATCTCACCGTGCAATAATGAGCCAGTGTGTTAGCTGCTCGCTCTAAGGCAAAGGACACATCATCATTAACCGATAATGAGCAGGAAATGCAAATCATATTAATAAATATCACTTTGCCCAACACTCCCTCTCAGTTTAGCTCCATAGGACTCTGTGTGAAAATATATGAGGAGATCCAGATATACAAGCAAACACACACACCACACTCTCCCTAACACACATTAAATAGCTCATGTTTGTGCACTTCTTTTCAGTGCTTCCATCGCACACTGTCGGAGCTCTGCCCCGGCACTGTGATGAAAACACATGCTTCATCAACTTTGTCACAAAGTCTATGCATTCTATAGTATAGTAAGACAGGCCGAGCAGCTCCAGAATACCAATGAACAGCCGGTGTTGTGTGCCTGTCAGCCCCCGAAACATCCCGCAGCAGAACGCTGGCAAAAACAATCCTGGGCGAAACTTACATCACCTTTCAGCGCGCAGAATAATCTCTTTCCAAGTAAATAATTTGCTGAGCACCCTGTCATATCATGCTTTGGTCTGTTCACTGAGATTAAAGCACAAGCGTAGCTTCGCATCCTATTAAACCAGATTAGAAGAAAAGCAAAGGCCCAGGAAATTGCATCACCTGTGTGGTTTTGCTGCTGCAGATTATTACCACCTTTAAATCCTATTGCACCATGAACTGGCTCGTTTTCTGACGAGTTTTCTTGTTTGAGCGTGTGGCAAGGGAGCGATTATCTAGTGTGGAATAGACATGAGTGACTCTGGCTTTTAATGTCTTCAGTCTCAAGTGATGATTAAACAACAGTTTTATAGAGAATACACAAAGAACCACAGAAAATACAGAACGTCAGTCTAGGGAGGCTCAGTGAACATCCCGTAGAGGCCACTGTTTATCACGACAAGAGCGAAGTGTCAGAAGGAACAAACACCACAGTGAAAGGTGTATTTTTAGACACCTGGGACTCCAAGTTCACTTGAAAGCTGTCAAAAGTCAACCAATCAAACACTGTATGTCCTCTCATGTCTTCTATAAATTGCTCTTCAACACTGCTATTTTTTTTAATCTTAGATTGTTGCAAGAAAATGACTTAATTTTATACAAATTCCTGAAATCTGATGGGTTTTTTTTCCATCCTTCCTCATTAAAACAGTTGATTCTGTCCTTTTAATGGACACCAGCAGCTAAGGAATGCTAAGGAAAGGTGCTCCAGTGCTTCCTTTCTTATCTCCTTCAATATAGGATGCACTGGATCAAGGAAAGGAGATTATGCCGTCCCATTTCCTGCTGACAGCAAATCTGAAGCGACTCACCAAGAAAAATATTATAACCGACTAATTCCTTTTTACACGTGGTATTAGCAAAACATGAAGGAGGCTTAGAATGTCCTGTCAACCAGAGATGTGTTCCGAAGTTACTCAGTCATTCAGCATAAAAAACAATTTACTAAAGAAAGAAATCTTACTCAACGAAGACCAAGACGAATGATTCGTCATCTAATCGAATAAGAATGGGATTTTTTTTTAGGCCCTCGCCCCAAACACATGCACCTGTTCTTGTGCACACTGCAAAACAGACAATTGTTCTGCCAACATGCAACTCCTGTCCTGCAGAGCAGCCTTTGATCAGCACCATGGACAGCAGCTGAAGTGCTGATTTAACAGCCTGCTGCTGCTGCTCTACAGTAGGAGCACATTTTCCAGCATATGAGAGTTTATAATGACATTACTGTGGATTTAAATACATACTCACACATAAGAAGTTCATGCTTTCTATTTCAATGTCCCACCTGTCTGCTGGCTGGAGAGAGATCACCTGAAAGTGTCCAAATTGCTGTTGACTGTAATTTGTCATTTCCAATAAATACTGTCATATAAAATGTGTTTTCTGTTTAAATCACTGAGTGCCAGCCCCAGCAATTTTGGCCTTTTTCAGTCATCTCTCATGATCCACAGAATATTTTGTACTATGAGTCTGAAAACACTGAATAACTCAAATGAAAGAAGAGACTCTCTATTTCATCATGAAAAAAAGAAAATGTTTTTACTTTGTTCCATTCTTGTTTTATCGGAGGTAGAGTAGAGGACACTTTCATCAAAATCACCACTTTTGTCCAGAATCTGTTTTGCTCTCTAATCTCGATCATTTCCACTTCCTGCTTTGATCTCTGTAGTGTGTACTGTCTCTTTATGTTCAGATTACAAATCCCAAAAGCCCAAAAATTACTCAGAGGCTGTGTAAGAGCGCCCTCTTGTGCCAGCCGCTGCAAAACACTTTGACGCACATATTTGTCAATGGCACTCAAAGAGTTAAACAGAATAAAAAAGTGCTTATGTATCTCAAGCACAAGCCTATGTGGTTTATTGACGTCATCAAGTAACAGAAATGCATAGTAGTGGATAGTGTGGACAGAGAACTTCAGTTGTTTTAGATGGATGATTGCTTGCTGTCACAGCATGGTGTAGGAAGATTACTTTTAGGCCCCCAACAGCTTGGAGATGGAGAAACTCTTGTAGCCTCTGCCAGAT
>JAQQSB010000906.1:10000-73400 GCA_029721515.1 Synanceia verrucosa | reverse complement strand
CTGTATTGTTTTGAATTTTTGACACGCTGGCGACATTTTTGGCAGTTTTCCACTGTCAGTTTAAAGCATACAGCACCTGGTATTCCCAGGCTGGTCTCCCATCCAAGTACTGACCAGGCCCGTCTGCGCCGAAAAGACATTTTTTCCCATCCAAGTTTTCCCAGGGCCCATCAGTGCTTAGCAGTTGAAAAGCATTTTTTTTTTTTTTTTTTTTTTTTTTGGAGCACCTGGTATTCCAGGCGGTCTCCCATCCAAGTACTGACCAGGCCCGACTGTGCTTAGCTTCCGAGATCAGACGAGATAGGGCCTATGCATTTTTTTTTTTTTTTTTCTTTTCTGTTTTATTGAAGACAATCAAACAATCACAAACACACACACTTAATATTCACAAATCCCTCCACCACCCAGAACACAAAAAAATCAGGAGTATTTACACATTGTAGAACTATTTACATACATGACTATTTACATATTTACATATTTACAAAACAAAAAAACAAACAAACCAAAAACCCCTACATTGATTACCCATTGTCAAAGTGAAACACCAATCCCCATCTCCCTCGACAGTGATGAACGTGTTCCTCCACAAACCCCTTTGTCGAAATCATCCCCATCAATATAACTATAAATCAAATTAATATCCCTCCTGATCAGTCTTTTGAAAATTGTCCAAACCTCAGCTCTCCTCCTCTCATATTGGGCCAAGTTCCTTCTCAGTTTGACGGCAAGCCTTGCATGGCTCAGCACATAGTTTACAAGAGACACATTGCACTCACTCCTTCGCCCATTCACTCCAAACAACCACAACCTCTTCCAATCCATTCTCTCTGCCATGTTCCCACTCCAACATCTATTTATCAATTCTTTCATTCTCTCAAAATAAACTTGTAATCCTTCACATTCGACAAACTCATGCATACATGTTTCAACACACACACCACACACCTCGCACTCTTTCCTCACGCCTCATCAAATTTGCTAATAACTAAATTATTGAAAACCCTGTTGTGACGTGAACAAAAATCAAAATCTTCGCACTCCACACTGTTCCATTTCACTCTCAAGTTTTTCCATATACCCTTCACATCCATATCACTCACCACTCTCTCCCCACACTTTTTCAGCAGCCGGTCTCCTCACATCCCTCCCTCTCAACACTCTATATATCGTTCTTGTTTTCACACTTGTCAAACTCACACACTTATCCCCTCTCCCACATACATCTCCAACTCCTCCCCTCCTCCGTATCAGCCTCTCTTTCAATCATACATTTCCATTCAACCGGTATCCCATCCTTTATTTTTCCCATCACCCCCCTCTCTGCCATGCCCAACCAGATTTCCTCCCTCTCTCTCTCACTTCATCCACGATCACCTGTGCCCTCATAAACCCCGGTACATATTCATAAACTATATCCCTGATTTTCCTGAACCCCGCCCTCCATATGACTCCATTATATATTGTTCCCCCATTGTGTGTTATTTTTTCGGATTCATGAATATTGGTTGTTCCCATACCTGTCTCACATTCTTACACTCATACTTCACGCTGCTCCACAAACTCTCCCCACGCCTCCAACATCTCCTGATAAAACTCAGTCACACCACTCATCATCCCTTTCTTCAATTTCATAAACACCACACTCTCTCCACACTCTCCACATTTATCCAACACCCCTCTTAAAAACACCTTCCATACATGGTCCTTCTTATTTTTTAAAACCTCACCATCATCTTCACCCTCAGTGCTTTCTTCTTCTTCTCTAGATTAATCAACTTTAACTCCACCGCCCTCGTACTGCTTCCATCACCTCCCGTGCAATCCTCACTCCCTTCCCTCCCCACACAAACTCACTCACCATTCTGTTCACCTCTTGGATCACTCTCTCAGGCACATCCATCACATTCATCACATACACAAGCTTACTCATCACCAGCGTGTTCACAACCGTCACCTTCCCTTTAAGTTTCAACCCCTAACTCTCCAAAATCCTAACGATCTCTTTTTATTTTATTAATTATCTCCTCATATTGAATGTCTCTCCTTTCCTATCTTCTATCCCTAAATATATCCCTAACACCCTAAAATAATCCTTTCTCTCGCTCAGCCCTATCTCACATCTCCCTACTCTATCAGTCCCTATGTACATAATCTCTGATTTCTCAATATTAACCTTCGCCCCTGACGCCCTACCATACATCCCTACACTCTTAAATACTTCACCTACACTATCCTTATCCCTAACTGTGACTGTTGTGTCGTCTGCATACTGATATCATAAACTGGTGCTAACATCCGCAACTCTATGCCCCTAATCTCACCATTGTGCGACAGGAGTGCCGCCAGCGGTTCGCCGACAGAGAGTACAGCAGAGCCGACAGCGGACACCCCTGTCTAACTGGACCTCTCTAACCTAAACGTGTCTGTGACTATCCCATTAATCTTAATACAACTAACTGCCCTGCTATACAACCTCCTAATCCACCCAATTAACCTGTGCCCAAATCCCATTTTCTCTAACACCCTGTACAAATATTTGTGATCTACTCTGTCAAATGCTTTATTTAAATCTAGACTCACCACTATCCCTGATCCCTGCTCTTTCATGTAATGTATTGTGTCCCTCACGCTACTGATTGTGTCCGCTATGTCCCTACCTGGTATGCTGTATGCTTGTGTATTTCCCACCACCTTCCCTATAACTCTTTAATCCTATTAGCTAACACCCGTGCCAGAATTTTGTAGTCATTATTTAACATGCTAAGTGGCCTGTAATTTTCTAATCTTTCCCTAGCTCCCTTTTTGTAAATGATGCTAACTACCCCTATTGTCATGCTCTCTACCATCTGCCCTGTTTCTTCTATCCATCTAAATAACCTCTCTAATACTGGTACTAACTCTACCCTAAATTCCTATAAAACTCTCCTGTCAACCCATCTATCCCTGGACTCTTATTCCTCCCTAACCCTGCTATTGCTGCTTCTATCTCACCTGTCCCTATCTCTCCCTCACAGCTGTCCCTGTCATCTTCACTCAGCCTAGCTCTAACTTTATCTAACACTAACTCTATATCCCTATCCTCTATCTCATCTTTCCTAAATAAATCTTTATAAAACTCCTGCACTCTCTCAGCTATCCCTACAAAATCTGTCACCATCCTCCCATCTTTCCCTACCACTTTTCCTAAATAATTCTTTCCTTGCTTACTTTTTCCATCCCTAAAAAGTACCTTTGTGCATTTCTCACCCTCAACTAAATTCCTAGCCCTGCTCCTAACTATCGCCCCATTACACCTTTTTCTGCTCTATTTCCCTCAACTCTTCTTTTTATCCTGATATATTCTCCTAAATCTCTCCCTGTCTCTCTATCCACTCTCCCTATCTCCCTATCTAACTCCTCTTTTAACTCCCTCTCTCTTGCCCTGTCTCTCCTTTTCCTGTCCCTACAATATTTTATAGTCATATTTTTAATTCCCTCTTTCACACTCTCCCACCACCTCCCAATGTTCTCCTCTATACATTCTCTCATCCATTCTTCTTCTCAGACACTCTCTCACTTTCATCTTATAATCTTTCTCTTTCAACACATCACCATTCAGACACCACACTCCTCCCCTCCTCCTCCCCTGTGGTACGCCCCAAACTGAACCCTATCACCTTGTGATCACTAAGTGCAGTTACATTAAAAGCTATTGGCCCTATCCTATCCTCTATGCCCCTTGTGCTCAGTACTAAATCTATCCTACTTTGTTTTAACACCCCTCCACTATTTGTGCTCTGGTAAAATCTCTCCCATCCACATTCCTTTCTCTCCACACATCCATCATATCTTTCACACTCATCATTTCTTTCAACACGCCTCGACGAATCACTCCTATAACACACATTCGACACATCCATTCTCCCTAAACACACATTAAAATCCCCACTATGATACAGTTTTGTTGACACATCCCCCCACTTTACTAAAAATCCCTCCTTTCCCTCTCATCATTTGGTGCATATATATTGATCAACTGAAAAGTTTCCATGTGCTCAAAATTAATCCCTATCACTCTCCTCACCATCATTCACACACATCCTCACATCCTCAATCACACCTCTTTACACAAAATTGCCACCCCTTTCACTCTGTTCTCACCATTATTCACAAAAGTTTCCCCACCCACTCCTTCACACACTCTCTCATACACTCACCATCCCAATGTGTCTCTTTGTAAACAGATTATGTCGGCTGAGCATCTTTGCAAGGCTTGCCGTCGTCTGTCTACACTTCTTAGCCCATTAGCGTTAAAGGAGGAGACGCTGATCATAATAAACAAAAATAAAAAAAGAAAATAAACTCACTCAGCGCTTATTTGTGCTTTTCTTCATCTTGACCGCCTTGATGATTTCTTTCCTCCTCTGTGGCTTTTTCCGAGTCTCTGCCACCTTACTCCAGGTGTCCCCATCACTGTCCGTGATATCAGAGTAGTTCACAGTCCCATCTTCCTCCCCCTGGTCTCCCCAGAGTCCCATCAACCACACTCCTTGCCTGTTCCTTCTTCTCATCCTTCTCCGTCTCAAGGCGCCCCGCCTGTGTTTTCCTCCTCCTCGGCGTTTTTCCTCCGTCGTCACATCTCCCTCTGCTCCCGACTGTTCCTCTCCCTCCTCCATTCTCTCCTCTAGTTCCTCGTCCTGTCCCGCTGTCTCTCCCTCTCCTCCGTCCGCATCTCCATTCTCCTCCTCTCCGCTTCCTCTCGTCTCCGCTCCTCTCGCCCCTGCTCCTCTCGCTCTCCGCCTCCTCTCGCCCCCGCTTCCTCTCGCTCTCCGCCTCCGGTCCCCGTGGTCCTGGATGCCTTTCCTCGTTTCTCCTTTCTCTCCCGTCCTCCTCCATCTGCACATTCCCTGGCGAGTGTCCTTGTTTATGGCATCTATAGCATGTGAATTCTGGGCAGTCGCGCAGGATGTGCCCTGGTTTTATGCACAGCCTGCATACTTTAACTTGCCTGTCGTGGATTACGCGGAAGTATTCCGGTCCCGCTGCCGTGTCAAATTTAACAGAATATGGTAGTGACTGGATGTCTTTGTTGAATTTAACTTTAACATATCTTGTCCCATCAGCTATGTTTGTGTCTGGCCACATCCTTCTCCTTATGGTAGACACCGGCGCTACACCCCAGTTAACAAGTTTCATTGTGATTTCCTCATCTGTGATGTATGCCGGCAGACTCCATAAAGACACAACCATCTCATCATTACAGAGTTCTTTCCCGATGATGTTGGCGTTTTTATTTTTATCCCATCCAGCAATTTGTTTTTGCTCCTCTTTCCCCATGGTGATCTCATATTTAAGTCTCCCAACAGTCCTGCATGCAATCAAATCACCGCATTTTTCTTTGATGTTTCTGATTAGCTCCATCACTGTTATATTGTCCTCTCCTTCGATTTCCACACTTACTGTTAGCTCTTTTTGTAAGTGGTTTTATTTATTACAGCCATACCATGTCCGTGTTCTTCTGAGCGTTGTCCTTGTCCATTCATAAAATGTATCTCCGTGTTGACCGGCCCTAGAGAGCATTTTGCTGCTCCCCACACAGTGAGACACTGCAGGGGAACACAGTCCAAAAATTAGAAACAAGGAAAGTTCAGTAATCTGAAACTTATCCTGACAAAAATTGCAATACAGGCTGCCACACACACAGCAGTGATGATGTGGCAGTGATGATGTGGCACTTCCTCTCTCTCTCTCTCTCTCAGTGGGCGATGCAGGTTGGTGTGGCCGTAAGTTTAAACCAAATGCCACAAAGGGGCCTTTAAGGATGCCGCAAAGTCTTTCTGACGACTTTTTTGGAGATGTATTGATGTTTTTGTCTTTTATGACATGGGATGACATTTTTTGGCAGTTTTCCCACTTTCAGTTGAAAAGCTTACAGCACCTGGTATTCCCAGGTGGTCTCCCATCCAAGTACTTACCAGGTCCGTCCGTGCTTAGCTTCCGAGATCACACGAGATCGGGCGATGCAGGTTGGTGTGGCCAGAAGTTTAAAACAAATGCCACAAAGGGGCCTTTAAGGATGCCGCAAAGTCTTTCTGACAACTTTTTGGAGCTGTATTGATGTTTTTGTCTTTTTGAGATGCGATGACATTTTTTGGCAGTTTTCCCACCGTCAGTTGAAAAGCTTACAGCACCTGGTATTACCAGGCGGTCTCCCATCCAAGTACTGACCAGGCCCGTCTGTGCTTAGCCTCCGAGATCAGACGAGATCGGGCGATGCAGGTTGGTGTGGCCGTAAGCTAAAACAAATGCCACAAAGGGGCCTTTAAGGATGCCGCAAAGTCTTTCTGACAACTTTTCGGAGCTGTATTGTTTTTGTCTTTTTGACATGCGATGACATTTTTGGCAGTTTTCCCACTGTCAGTTGAAAAGCTTACAGCACCTGGTATTACCAGGCGGTCTCCCATCCAAGTACTGACCAGGCCCGTCTGTGCTTAGCTTCTGAGATCAGACGAGATCGGGCGTATGCAGGTTGGTGTGGCCGTAAGCGAAAACAAACGCCACAAAGGAGCCTTTTAAGGATGCCGCAAAGTGTTTCTGCCAACTTTTTTGGAGCTCTATTGATGTTTTTGTCTTTTTTTAAAATGCGATGACATTTTTTGGCAGTTTTCCCACCGTCAGTTGAAAAGCTTACAGCACCTGGTATTCCCAGGCGGTCTCCCACCCAAGTACTGACCAGGCCCGACCGTGCTTAGCTTCCCAGATCAGACGAGATCGGGCGTATGCAGGTTGGTGTGGCCGTAAGCGAAACCAAATGCCACAAAGGGGCCTTTTAAGGATGCCGCAAAGTCTTTCTGACGACTTCTTTCATGCTGTATTGTTTTTGTCTTTTTTGACATGCGATGACATTTTTTGGCAGTTTTCCCACCGTCAGTTGAAGAGCTTACAGCACCTGGTATTCCCAGGCGGTCTCCCATCCAATTACTGACCAGGCCCGTCCGTGCTTAGCTTCTGAGATCAGACGAGATCGGGCATATGCAGGTTGGTGTGGCCATAAGCAAAGACATCTGCCACAAAGGGGCCTTTTAAGGACGCCGCAAAGTCTTTCTGACGACTTTTTTGGAGTTGTATTGTTTTTGTCTTTTTTGACATGCGATGACATTTTTTGGCAGTTTTCTCACCGTGAGTTGAAAAGCTTACAGCACCTGGTATTCCCAGGCGGTCTCCCATCCAAGTACTGACCAGGCCGGTCCGTGCTTAGTTTCCGAGATCAGACGAGATCGGGCGTATGCAGGTAGGTGTGGCCGTAAGCGAAAACAAATGCCACAAAGGTGCCTTTTAAGGATGCCGCAAAGTCTTTCTGACGACTTTTTTGGAGTTGTATTGATGTTTTTGTCTTTTTTGACATGCGATGACATTTTTTGGCAGTTTTCCCACTGTCAGTTGAAAAGCTTACAGCACCTGGTATTCCCAGGCGGTCTCCCATCCAAGTACTGACCAGGCCCGTCCGTGCTTAGCTTCCGAGATCAGACGAGATCCGGCGTATGCAGGTTGGTGTGGCCGTAAGCGAAATGAAACGCCACAAAGGGGCCTTTTAAGGATGCCACAAAGTCTTTCTGAAAGGATGATAGGAGCTGTATTGTTTTTGTCTTTTTTGACATGCGATGACATTTTTTGGCAGTTTTCCCACCGTCAGTTGAAAAGCTTGCAGCACCTGGTATTCCCAGGCGGTCTCCCATCCAAGTACTGACCAGGCCCGTCCGTGCTTAACCTCCGAGATCAGACGAGATCGGGCGTATGCAGGTTGGTGTGGTCGTAAGCGAAAATATACGCCACAAAGGAGCCTTTTAAGGATGCCGCAAAGTGTTTCTGCCGACTTTTTTGGAGCTCTATTGATGTTTTTGTCTTTTTTGACATGCAATGACATTTTTTGGCAGTTTTCCCACCGTCAGTTGAAAAGCTTACAGCACCTGGTATTCCCAGGCGGTCTCCCATCCAAGTACTGACCAGGCCCGACCGTGCTTAGCTTCCCAGATGAGATGAGATCGGGCGTATGCAGGTTGGTGTGGCCGTAAGCGAAACCAAATGCCACAAAGGGGCCTTTTAAGGATGCCGCAAAGTGTTTCTGCCGACTTTTTATAAGCTCTATTGATGTTTTTGTCTTTTTTGACATGCGATGACATTTTTTGGCAGTTTTCCCACTGTCAGTTGAAAAGCTTACAGCACCTGGTATTGCCAGGTGGTCTCCCATCCAAGTACTTACCAGGCCAGTCCGTGCTTAGCCTCCGAGATCAGACGAATGCAGGTTGGTGTGGCCGTAAGCTAAACGAAATGCCACAAAGGGGCCTGTTAAGGATGCCGCAAAGTCTTTCTGACAACTTTTGGAGCTGTATTGTTTTTGTCTTTTTTGACATGCGATGACATTTTTTGGCAGTTTTCCCACCATCAGTTGAAAAGCTTACAGCACCTGGTATTCCCAGGCGGTCTCCCATCCAAGTACTTACCAGGCCCGTCCGTGCTTAGCCTCCGAGATCAGACGAGATCGGGCGTATGCAGGTTGGTGTGGTCAGAAGTGAAATGAAATGCCACAAAGGGGCCTTTTAAGGATGCCGCAAAGTCTTTCTGACAACTTTTTCGGAGCTGTATTGTTTTTGTCTTTTTTGACATGCGATGACATTTTTTGGCAGTTTTCCCACCGTCAGTTGAAAAGCTTACAGCACCTGGTATTCCCAGGCGGTCTCCCATCCAAGTACTGACCAGGCCCGTCCGTGCTTAGCCTCCGAGATCAGACGAGATCGGGCGTATGCAGGTTGGTGTGGCCGTAAGCTAAACCAAATGCCACAAAGGGGCCTCTTAAGGATGCCGCAAAGTCTTTCTGACAACTTTTTCGGAGCTGTATTGTTTTTGTCTTTTTTGACATGCGATGACATTTTTTGGCAGTTTTCCCACCGTCAGTTGAAAAGCTTACAGCACCTGGTATTACCAGGCGGTCTCCCATCCAAGTACTGACCAGGCCCGTCTGTGCTTAGCTTCTGAGATCAGACGAGATCGGGCGTATGCAGGTTGGTGTGGCCGTAAGCGAAAACAAACGCCACAAAGGAGCCTTTTAAGGATGCCGCAAAGTGTTTCTGCCAACTTTTTTGGAGCTCTATTGATGTTTTTGTCTTTTTTTAAAATGCGATGACATTTTTTGGCAGTTTTCCCACCGTCAGTTGAAAAGCTTACAGCACCTGGTATTCCCAGGCGGTCTCCCACCCAAGTACTGACCAGGCCCGACCGTGCTTAGCTTCCCAGATCAGACGAGATCGGGCGTGTGCATTTTTTTTTTTTTTTTCTCTTTTTTATTGAAGACAATCAAACAATCACAAAACACACACACTTAATATTCACAAATCCCTCCACCACCCAGACCACAAAAAAATCAGGAGTATTTACACATTGTAGAACTATTTACATACATGACTATTTACATATTTACATATTTACAAAACAAAAAAAAAACAAACAAACCAAAAAAACACTACATTGATTACCCATTGTCAAAGTGAAACACCAATCCCCATCTCCCTCGATTGTGATGAACGTGTTCTCCACAAACCCCTTTGTCTAAATCATCCCCATCAATATAACTATAAATCAAATTAATATCCCTCCTGATCAGTCTTTTGAAAATTGTCCAAACCTCAGCTCTCCTCCTCTCATATTGGGCCAAGTTCCTTCTCAGTTTGACGGCAAGCCTTGCATGGCTCAGCACATAGTTTACAAGAGACACATTGCACTCACTCCTTCGCCCATTCACTCCAAACAACCACAACCTCTTCCAATCCATTCTCTCTGCCATGTTCCCACTCCAACATCTATTTATCAATTCTTTCATTCTCTCAAAATAAACTTGCAATCCTTCACATTTGACAAACTCATGCATACATGTTTCAACACACACACCACACACCTCGCACTCTTTCCTCACGCTCTCATCAAATTTGCTAATAACTAAATTATTGAAAACCCTGTTTTGACGTGAACAAAAATCAAAATTTTCACACTCCACACTGTTCCATTTAACGCTCAAATTTTTCCATATATTCTTCACATCCATGTCACTCACCACTCTCTCCCACACTTTTTCAGCAGCCGGTCTCCTCATATCCCTCCCTCTTAACACTATATATCACTCTTGTTTTCACACACTTATTCCCCTCTCCCACATCTCTAACACCCCTCCTTCGTCCATATCAGCCTCTCTCTCAATCATACATTTCCATTCATTCGGTATCCCTTTATTTTTCCCATCACCTCCTCTGCCATGCCCAACCAGTCTCCCCCCATCTCTCTCTCACTTCATCCACTATCACCTGTGCCCTCATAAACCCCGGTACATATTCATAGACTAAATCCCTGATTTTTCTGAACCCTGCCCTCCATATGACTCCGTTATATATTGTTTCCCCATTGTGTGTTATTTTCTGATTCATGAATATTGGTTGTTCCCATACCTGGCTCACATTCTTACACTCATACTTCACGCTGCCCACAAACTCTCCCCACGCTTCCAACATCTCCTGATAAAACTCAGTCACACCACTCATCATCCCTTTCTTCAATTTCATAAACACCACACTCTCTCCACACTCTCCACATTTATCCAACACCCTCTTAAAAACACCTTCCATACATGGTCCTTCTTATTTTTTAAAACCTCACCATCATCTTCACCCTCAGTGCTTTCTTCTTCTTCTCTAGATTAATCAACTTTAACCCACCGTCCCTCGTACTGCTTTTCCATCACCTCCCGTGCAATCCTCACTCCCTTCCCTCCCCACACAAACTCACTCACCATTCTGTTCACCTCTTGGATCACTCTCTCAGGCACATCCATCACATTCATCACATACACAAGCTTACTCATCACCAGCGTGTTCACAACCGCCACCTTCCCTTTAAGTTTCAACCCCTAACTCTCCAAAATCCTAACGATCTCTTTATTTTATTAATTATCTCCTCATATTGAATGTCTCTCCTTTCCTATCTTCTATCCCTAAATATATCCCTAACACCCTAAAATAATCCTTTCTCTCGCTCAGCCCTATCTCACATCTCCCTACTCTATCAGTCCCTATGTACATAATCTCTGATTTCTCAATATTAACCTTCGCCCCTGACGCCCTACCATACATCCCTACACTCTTAAATACTTCACCTACACTATCCTTATCCCTAACTGTGACTGTTGTGTCGCCTGCATACTGATATAATAAACTGGTGCTCCCATCCGGTAACTCTATGCCCCTAATCTCACCATTGTGCGACAGGAGTGCCGCCAGCTGTTCCGGCCGACAGAGAGTACAGCAGAGCCGACAGCGGACACCCCTGTCTAACTGACCTCTCTAACCTAAACGTGTCTGTGACTATCCCATTAATCTTAATACAACTAACTGCCCTGCTATACAACCTCCTAATCCACCCAATTAACCTGTGCCCAAATCCCATTTTCTCTAACACCCTGTACAAATATTTGTGATCTACTCTGTCAAATGCTTTATTTAAATCTAGACTCACCACTATCCCTGATCCCTGCTCTTTCATGTAATGTATTGTGTCCCTCACGCTACTGATTGTGTCCGCTATGTCCCTACCTGGTATGCTGTATGCTTGTGTATTTCCCACCACCTTCCCTATAACTCTTTAATCCTATTAGCTAACACCCGTGCCAGAATTTTGTAGTCATTATTTAACATGCTAAGCGGCCTGTAATTTTCTAATCTTTCCCTAGCTCCCTTTGTAAATGATGCTAACTACCCCTATTGTCATGCTCTCTACCATCTGCCCTGTTTCTTCTATCCATCTAAATAACCTCTCTAATACTGGTACTAACTCTACCCTAAATTCCCTATAAAACTCTCCTGTCAACCCATCTATCCCTGGACTCTTATTCCTCCCTAACCCTGCTATTGCTGCTTCTATCTCACCTGTCCCTATCTCTCCCTCACAGCTGTCCCTGTCATCTTCACTCAGCCTAGCTCTAACTTTATCTAACACTAACTCTATATCCCTATCCTCTATCTCATCTTTCCTAAATAAATCTTTATAAAACTCCTGCACTCTCTCAGCTATCCCTACAAAATCTGTCACCATCCTCCCATCTTTCCCTACCACTTTTCCTAAATAATTCTTTCCTTGATTACTTTTTCCATCCCTAAAAAGTACCTTGTGCATTTCTCACCCTCAACTAAATTCCTAGCCCTGCTCCTAACTATCGCCCCATTACACCTTTTCTGCCTCTATTTCCTCAACTCTTCTTTTTATCCTGATATATTCTCCTAAATCTCTCCCTGTCTCTCTATCCACTCTCCCTATCTCCCTATCTAACTCCTCTTTTAACTCCCTCTCTTGCCCTGTCTCTCCTTTTTCCTGTCCCTACAATATTTTATAGTCATATTTTTAATTCCCTCTTTCACACTCTCCCACCACCTCCCAATGTTCTCCTCATACATTCTCTCATCCATTCTTCTTCTCAGACACTCTCTCACTTTCATCTTATAATCTTTCTCTTTCAACACATCACCATTCAGACACCACACTCCTCCCCTCCTCTCCCTGTACGCCTAAACTGAACCCTATCACCTTGTGATCACTAAGTGCAGTTACATTAAAAGCTATTGGCCCTATCCTATCCTCTATGCCCCTTGTGCTCAGTACTAAATCTATCCTACTTTGTTTTAACACCCCTCCACTATTTGTGCTCTGGGTAAAATCTCTCCCATCCACATTCCTTTCTCTCCACACATCCATCATATCTTTCACACTCATCATTTCTTTCAACACGCCTCTCGACTTAATCACTCCTATAACACACATTCGACACATCCATTCTCCCTAAACACACATTAAAATCCCCACTATGATACAGTTTTGTTGACACATCCCCCCACTTTACTAAAAATCCCTCCTTTCCCTCTCATCATTTGGTGCATATATATTGATCAACTGAAAAGTTTCCCCATGTGCTCAAAATTAATCCCTATCACTCTCCCCTCACCATCATTCACACACATCCTCACATCCTCAATCACACCTCTTTACACAAAATTGCCACCCCTTTCACTCTGTTCTCACCCATTATTCACAAAAGTTTCCCCACCCACTCCTTCACACACTCTCTCATACACTCACCATCCCAATGTGTCTCTTGTAAACAGATTATGTCGGCTGAGCATCTTTGCAAGGCTTGCCGTCGCCTGTCTACACTTCTTAGCCCATTAGCGTTAAAGGAGGAGACGCTGATCATAATAAACAAAAATAAAAAGAAAAATAAACTCACTCAGCGCTTATTTGTGCTTTTCTTCATCTTGACCGTCTTGATGATTTCTTTCCTCCTCTGTGGCTTTTTCCGAGTCTCTGCCACCTTACTCCAGGTGTCCCCATCACTGTCCGTGATATCAGAGTAGTTCACAGTCCCATCTTCCTCCCCCCCTCCCCCTGGTCTCCCCAGAGTCCCATCACCCACACTCCTTGCCCGTTCCTTCTTCTCATCCTTCTCCGTCCGCAAGGCCCCCGCCTGTGTTTTCCTCCTCCCTCTCGGCGTCTTTTTCCTCCGCTGCCACATCTCCCTCTGCTCCCGACTGTTCCTCTCCCTCCTCCATTCTCTCCTCTAGTTCCTCGTCCTGTCCCGCTGTCTCTCCCTCTCCTCCGTCCGCATCTCCATTCTCCTCCTCTCCGCTTCCTCTCGCTCTCCGCTTCCTCTCGTCCCTGCTCCTCTCGCTCCGCTCCTCTCGCCCCCGCCTCCTCTCGCCTCCGCCTCCGGTCCCCGTGTCCTGGATGCCTTTCCTCGCTCTCCTTTCTCTCCCGTCCTCCTCCATCTGCACATTCCCTGGCGAGTGTCCTTGTTTATGGCATCTATAGCATGTGAATTCTGGGCAGTCGCGCAGGATGTGCCCTGGTTTTATGCACAGCCTGCATACTTTAACTTG
Source organism: Synanceia verrucosa (assembly GCA_029721515.1). NCBI lineage: Eukaryota > Metazoa > Chordata > Actinopteri > Perciformes > Synanceiidae > Synanceia > Synanceia verrucosa. Next base: position 59,451 of record JAQQSB010000906.1, on the reverse strand, counting down.
CCTGTCGTGGATTACGCGGAAGTATTCCGGTCCCGCTGCCGTGTCAAATTTAACAGAATATGGTAGTGACTGGATGTCTTTGTTGAATTTAACTTTAACATATCTTGTCCCATCAGCTATGTTTGTGTCTGGCCACATCCTTCTCCTTATGGTAGACACCGGCGCTACACCCCAGTTAACAAGTTTCATTGTGATTTCCTCATCTGTGATGTATGCCGGCAGACCCATAAAAGACACAACCATCTCATCATTACAGAGTTCTTTCCCGATGATGTTGGCGTTTTTTATTTTTATCCCATCCAGCAATTTGTTTTTTGCTCCCTCTTTCCCCATGGTGATCTCATATTTAAGTCTCCCAACAGTCCTGCATGCAATCAAATCACCGCATTTTTCTTTGATGTTTCTGATTAGCTCCATCACTGTTATATTGTCCTCTCCTTCGATTTCCACACTTACTGTTAGCTCTTTTTTGTAAGTGGTTTTATTTATTACAGCCATACCATGTCCGTGTTCTTCTGAGCGTTGTCCTTGTCCATTCATAAAATGTATCTCCGTGTTGACCGGCCCTAGAGAGCATTTTGCTGCTCCCCACACAGTGAGACACTGCAGGGGAACACAGTCCAAAAATTAGAAACAAGGAAAGTTCAGTAATCTGAAACTTATCCTGACAAAAAATTGCAATACAGGCTGCCACACACACAGCAGTGATGATGTGGCAGTGATGATGTGGCACTTCCTCTCTCTCTCTCTCTCTCTCAGTGGGCGATGCAGGTTGGTGTGGCCGTAGTTTAAACCAAATGCCACAAAGGGGCCTTTAAGGATGCCGCAAAGTCTTTCTGACGACTTTTTGGAGATGTATTGATGTTTTTGTCTTTTATGACATGGGATGACATTTTTTGGCAGTTTTCCCACTGTCAGTTGAAAAGCTTACAGCACCTGGTATTGCCAGGCGGTCTCACATCCAAGTACTGACCAGGCCCGTCCCTGCTTAGCTTCCGAGATCAGACGAGATCGGGCGTATGCAGGTTGGTGAGGCCGTAAGTTTAAACAAACGCCACAAAGGGGCCTTTAAGGATGCCGCAAAGTCTTTCTGACGACTTTTTCGGAGCTGTATTGTTTTTTTGTCTTTTTGACATGCGATGACATTTTTGGCAGTTTTCCCACCGTCAGTTGAAAAGCTTACAGCACCTGGTATTCCCAGGCGGTCTCCCATCCAAGTACTGACCAGGCCCGTCCGTGCTTAGCATCAGAGATCAGACGAAATCGGGCGATGCAGGTTGGTGTGGCCGTAGCTTAAACAAAACGCCACAAAGGGGCCTTTAAGGATGCCGCAAAGTCTTTCTGACGACTTTTTGGAGATGTATTGATGTTTTTGTCTTTTTGACATGGGATGACATTTGTTGGCAGTTTCACCACCCTCAGTTGAAAAGCTTACAGCACCTGGTATTCCCAGGCGGTCTCCCATCCAAGTACTGACCAGGCCCGTCCGTGCTTAGCCTCCGAGATCAGACGAGATCGGGCATATGCAGGTTGGTGTGGCCGTAAGCTTAAACCAAATGCCACAAAGGGGCCTTTAAGGATGCCGCAAAGTCTTTCTGACGACTTTTTTGGAGCTGTATTGATGTTTTTGTCTTTTTGACATGCGATGACATTTTTTGGCAGTTTTCCCACCGTCAGTTGAAAAGCTTACAGCACCTGGTATTCCCAGGCGGTCTCCCATCCAAGTACTGACCAGGCCCGTCCGTGCTTAGCCTCCGAGATCAGACGAGATCGGGCGATGCAGGTTGGTGTGGCCAGAGCGAAGACAAATGCCACAAAGGGGCCTTTAAGGATGCCGCAAAGTCTTTCTGACGACTTTTTGGAGCTGTATTGATGTTTTTGTCTTTTTGACATGCGATGACATTTTTGGCAGTTTTCCCACCGTCAGTTGAAAAGCTTACAGCACCTGGTATTCCCAGGCGGTCTCCCTTCCAAGTACTGACCAGGCCCGTCCGTGCTTAGCTTGCGAGATCAGACGAGATCGGGCGATGCAGGTTGGTGTGGCCGTAAGTTTAAGACAAATGCCACAAAGGGGCCTTTCAAGGATGCCGCAAAGTCTTTCTGACGACTTTTTGGAGCTGTATTGTTTTTGTCTTTTTGACGTGCAATGACATTTTTTGGCAGTTTTCCCACCGTCAGTTGAAAAGCTTACAGCACCTGGTATTCCCAGGCGGTCTCCCATCCAAGTACTGACCAGGCCCGTCCGTGCTTAGCTTCCGAGTTCAGACGAGATCGGGCTTATGCAGGTTGGTGTGGCCATTGGCGAAAACAAATGTCACGAAGGGGCCTTTTAAGGATGCCGCAAAGTCTTTTTGACGACTTTTTTGGAGCTGTATTGAAGTTTTTGTCTTTTTTGACAGGCGATGACATTTTTTGGCAGTTTTCCCACCGTCAGTTGAAAAGCTTAGAGCACCTGGTATTCCCAGGCGGTCTCCCATCCAAGTACTGACCAGGCCCGTCCGTGCTTAGCTTCCGAGATCAGACGAGATCGGGCTTATGCAGGTTGGTGTGGCTGTAAGCGAAAACAAATGCCACAAAGGGGCCTTTAAGGATGCCGCAAAGTCTTTCTGACGACTTTTTGGAGCTGTATTGAAGTTTTTGTCTTTTTGACATGCGATGACATTTTTGGCAGTTTTCCCACCGTCAGTTGAAAAGCTTACAGCACCTGGTATTCCCAGGCGGTCTCCCATCCAAGTACTGACCAGGCCCGACCGTGCTTAGCTTCCGAGATCAGACGAGATCGGGCGATGCAGGTTGGTGTGGCCGTAAGCGAAGACAAATGCCACAAAGGGGCCTTTAAGGATGCCGCAAAGTCTTTCTGACAACTTTTTTGGAGCTGTATTGAAGTTTTTGTCTTTTTGACATGCAATGACATTTTTGGCAGTTTTCCCACCGTCAGTTGAAAAGCTTACAGCACCTGGTATTCCCAGGCGGTCTCCCATCCAAGTACTGACCAGGCCCGTCCGTGCTTAGCTTCCGAGATCAGACGAGATATGCAGGTTGGTGTGGCCGTAGTTTAAGACAAATGCCACAAAGGGGCCTTTAAGGATGCCGCAAAGTCTTTCTGACGACTTTTTGGAGCTGTATTGAAGTTTTTGTCTTTTTGACATGCGATGACATTTTTTGGCAGTTTTCCCACCGTCAGTTGAAAAGCTTACAGCACCTGGTATTCCCAGGCGGTCTCCCATCCAAGTACTGTCCAGGCCCGTCCGTGCTTAGCTTCCGAGATCAGACGAGATCGGGTGTATGCAGGTTGGTGTGGCCGTAAGCTAAAACAAATGCCACAAAGGGGCCTTTAAGGATGCCGCAAAGTCTTTCTGACGACTTTTTGGAGCTGTATTGATGTTTTTGTCTTTTTGACATGCGATGACATTTTTTGGCAGTTTTCCCACCGTCAGTTGAAAAGCTTACAGCACCTGGTATTCCCAGGCGGTCTCCCATCCAAGTACTGACCAGGCCCGACCGTGCTTTAGCTTCCGAGATCAGACGAGATCGGGCTTATGCAGGTTGGTGTGGCCAGAAGCGAAAACAAATGTCACAAAGGGGCCTTTAAGGATGCCGCAAAGTCTTTCTGACAACTTTTTGGAGCTGTATTGATGTTTTTGTCTTTTTGACATGCGATGACATTTTTGGCAGTTTTCCCACCGTCAGTTGAAAAGCTTACAGCACCTGGTATTCCCAGGCGGTCTCCCATCCAAGTACTGACCAGGCCCGTCCGTGCTTAGCTTCCGAGATCAGACGAGATATGCAGGTTGGTGTGGCCGCCAGCGAAGACAAATGCCACAAAGGGGCCTTTAAGGATGCCGCAAAGTCTTTCTGACAACTTTTTGGAGCTGTATTGTTTTTGTCTTTTTCGACATGCCATGACATTTTTTGGCAGTTTTCCCACCGTCAGTTGAAAAGCTTACAGCACCTGGTATTCCCAGGCGGTCTCCCATCCAAGTACTGACCAGGCCCGTCCGTGCTTAGCTTCCGAGATCAGACGAGATCGGATGTATGCAGGTAGGTGTGGCCGTAAGCGAAAACAAACGGCCCAAAGGAGCCTTTTAAGGATGCCGCAAAGTCTTTCTGACAACTTTTTTGGAGCTGTATTGTTTTTGTCTTTTTTGACATGCGATGACATTTTTTGGCAGTTTTCCCACCGTCAGTTGAAAAGCTTACAGCACCTGGTATTCCCAGGCGGTCTCCCATCCAAGTACTGACCAGGCCCGACCGTGCTTAGCTTCCGAGATCAGACGAGATCGGGCGTATGCAGGTTGGTGTGGCCGTAAGCAAAAAAAAAATACACAAACTCGCGGTTTAAGGATGACGCAAAGTCTTTCTGACAACTTTTTTGGAGCTGTATTGTTTTTGTCTTTTTGACATGCGATGACATTTTTTGGCAGTTTTCCCACCGTCAGTTGAAAAGCTTACAGCACCTGGTATTCCCAGGCGGTCTCCCATCCAAGTACTGACCAGGCCCGTCCGCGCTTAGCTTCCGAGATCAGACGAGATCGGGCGTATGCAGGTTGGTGTGGCCGTAGTTTAAAACAAATGCCACAAAGGGGCCTTTAAGGATGCCGCAAAGTCTTTCTGACGACTTTTTGGAGCTGTATTGAAGTTTTTGTCTTTTTGACATGCGATGACATTTTTTGGCAGTTTTCCCACCGTCAGTTGAAAAGCTTACAGCACCTGGTATTCCCAGGCGGTCTCCCATCCAAGTACTGACCAGGCCCGACCGTGCTTAGCTTCCGAGATCAGACGAGATCGGGCGTATGCAGGTTGGTGTGGCCGTAGTTTAAAACAAATGCCACAAAGGGGCCTTTAAGGATGCCGCAAAGTCTTTCTGACAACTTTTTGGAGCTGTATTGAAGTTTTTGTCTTTTTGACATGCGATGACATTTTTTGGCAGTTTTCCCACCGTCAGTTGAAAAGCTTACAGCACCTGGTATTCCCAGGCGGTCTCCCATCCAAGTACTGACCAGGCCCGTCCGTGCTTAGCTTCCGAGATCAGACGAGATCGGGCGATGCAGGTTGGTGTGGCCGTAAGCTAAAACAAATGTCACAAAGGGGCCTTTAAGGATGCCGCAAAGTCTTTCTGACGACTTTTTGGAGCTGTATTGTTTTTGTCTTTTTTGACATGCGATGACATTTTTTGGCAGTTTTCCCACCGTCAGTTGAAAAGCTTACAGCACCTGGTATTCCCAGGCGGTCTCCCATCCAAGTACTGACCAGGCCCGTCCGTGCTTAGCTTCCGAGATCAGACGAGATCGGGCTTATGCAGGTTGGTGTGGCCGTAAGCGAAGACAAATGCCACAAAGGGGCCTTTCAAGGATACCGCAAAGTCTTTCTGACAACCTTTTTGGAGCTGTATTGTTTTTGTCTTTTTAGACATGCGATGACATTTTTTGGCAGTTTTCCCACCGTCAGTTGAAAAGCTTACAGCACCTGGTATTCCCAGGCGGTCTCCCATCCAAGTACTGACCAGGCCCGTCCGTGCTTAGCTTCCGAGATCAGACGAGATCGGTGCAGGTTGGTGTGGCCGTCAGCGAATACAAATGCCACAAAGGGGCCTTTAAGGATGCCGCAAAGTCTTTCTGACAACTTTTTGGAGCTGTATTGCTGTTTTTGTCTTTTGTTGACATGCGATGACATTTTTTGTCAGTTTTCCCACCGTCAGTTGAAAAGCTTACAGCACCTGGTATTCCCAGGCGGTCTCCCATCCAAGTACTGACCAGGCCCGTCCGTGCTTAGCTTCCGAGATCAGACGAGATCGGGCGTATGCAGGTTGGTGTGGCCGTAAGTTTAAAACAAACGCCACAAAGGGGCCTCTTAAGGATGCCGCAAAGTCTTTCTGACAACTTCTTTGTAGCTGTATTTTTTTTGTCTTTTTTGACATGCGATGACATTTTTTGGCAGTTTTCCCACCGTCAGTTGAAAAGCTTACAGCACCTGGTATTCCCAGGCGGTCTCCCATCCAAGTACTGACCAGGCCCGTCCGTGCTTAGCTTCCGAGATCAGACGAGATCGGGCGATGCAGGTTGGTGTGGCCGTCAGCGAAAAACAAATGCCACAAAGGGGCCTTTAAGGATGCCGCAAAGTCTTTCTGACGACTTTTTGGAGCTGTATTGAAGTTTTTGTCTTTTTGACATGCGATGACATTTTTGGCAGTTTTCCCACCGTCAGTTGAAAAGCTTACAGCACCTGGTATTCCCAGGCGGTCTCCCATCCAAGTACTGACCAGGCCCGACCGTGCTTAGCTTCCGAGATCAGACGAGATCGGGCGATGCAGGTTGGTGTGGCCGTAGTTTAAAACAAATGCCACAAAGGGGCCTTTAAGGATGCCACAAAGTCTTTCTGACGACTTTTGGAGCTGTATTGTTTTTTGTCTTTTTGACATGCGATGACATTTTTGGCAGTTTTCCCACCGTCAGTTGAAAAGCTTACAGCACCTGGTATTCCCAGGCGGTCTCCCATCCAAGTACTGACCAGGCCCGTCCGTGCTTAGCTTCCGAGATCAGACGAGATCGGGCGATGCAGGTTGGTGTGGCCGAAGCGAAAACAAATGCCACAAAGGGGCCTTTAAGGATGCCGCAAAGTCTTTCTGACGACTTTTTGGAGCTGTATTGTTTTTTGTCTTTTTGACATGCGATGACATTTTTTGGCAGTTTTCCCACCGTCAGTTGAAAAGCTTACAGCACCTGGTATTCCCAGGCGGTCTCCCCATCCAAGTACTGACCAGGCCCGACCGTGCTTAGCTTCCGAGATCAGACGAGATCGGGCGTATGCAGGTTGGTGTGGCCGTAGTTTAAAACAAATGCCACAAAGGGGCCTTTAAGGATGCCGCAAAGTCTTTCTGACGACTTTTTGGAGCTGTATTGTTTTTGTCTTTTTGACATGCGATGACATTTTTTGGCAGTTTTCCCACCGTCAGTTGAAAAGCTTACAGCACCTGGTATTCCCAGGCGGTCTCCCATCCAAATACTGACCAGTCCCGTACAAGCTTAGCTTCCGAGATCAGACATATGCAGGTAGGTGTGGCCGTAAGTTAAGACAAATGCCACAAAGGGGCCTTTAAGGATGCCGCAAAGTCTTTCTGACGACTTTTTGGAGCTGTATTGATGTTTATGTCTTTATTTACATGCGATGACATTTTTTGGCAGTTTTCCCACCGTCAGTTGAAAAGCTTACAGCACCTGGTATTCCCAGGCGGTCTCCCATCCAAGTGCTGACCAGGCCCGTCCGTGCTTAGCTTCCGAGATCAGACGAGATCGGGCGATGCAGGTTGGTGTGGCCGTAGCGAAGACAAATGCCACAAAGGGGCCCTTTAAGGATGCCGCAAAGTCTTTCTGACGACTTTTTTGGAGCTGTTTTGAAGTTTTTGTCTTTTTTGCCATGCGATGACATTTTTTGGCAGTTTTCCCACCGTCAGTTGAAAAGCTTACAGCACCTGGTATTCCCAGGCGGTCTCCCATCCAAGTACTGACCAGGCCCGACCGTGCTTAGCTTCCGAGATCAGACGAGATCGGGCGTATGCAGGTTGGTGTGGCCGTAAGTTTAAAACAAATGCCACAAAGGGGCCTTTAAGGATGCCGCAAAGTCTTTCTGACAACTTTTTGGAGCTGTATTGAAGTTTTTGTCTTTTTGACATGCGATGACATTTTTTGGCAGTTTTCCCACCGTCAGTTGAAAAGCTTACAGCACCTGGTATTCCCAGGCGGTCTCCCATCCAAGTACTGACCAGGCCCGACCGTGCTTAGCTTCCGAGATCAGACGAGATCGATGCAGGTTGGTGTGGCCGTAAGCGAAGACAAATGCCACAAAGGGGCCTTTAAGGATGCCGCAAAGTCTTTCTGACGACTTTTGGAGCTGTATTGTTTTTGTCTTTTTGACATGCGATGACATTTTTGGCAGTTTTCCCACCCTCAGTTGAAAAGCTTACAGCACCTGGTATTGCCAGGCGGTCTCCCATCCAAGTACTGACTAGGCCCGTCCGTGCTTAGCTTCCGAGATCAGACGAGATCGGGTGTATGCAGGTTGGTGTGGCCGAAAGCGAAGACAAATGCCACAAAGGGGCCTTTCAAGGATGCCGCAAAGTCTTTCTGACGACTTTTTTGGAGCTGTATTGATGTTTTTGTCATTATTGACAGGCGATGACATTTTTTGGCAGTTTTCCCAATGCCAGTTGAAAAGCTTACAGCACCTGGTATTCCCAGGCGGTCTCCCATCCAAATACTGACCAGGCCCGACCGTGCTTAGCTTCCGAGATTAGACGAGATCGGGCGTATGCAGGTTGGTGTGGCCGTAGTTTAAAACAAATGCCACAAAGGGGCCTTTTAAGGATGCCGCAAAGTCTTTCTGACGACTTTTTGGAGCTGTATTGAAGTTTTTGTCTTTTTGACGTGCAATGACATTTTTTGGCAGTTTTCCCACCGTCAGTTGAAAAGCTTACAGCACCTGGTATTCCCAGGCGGTCTCCCATCCAAGTACTGACCAGGCCCGTCCGCGTTTAGCTTCCGAGATCAGACGAGATCGGGCGATGCAGGTTGGTGTGGCCGTAAGCTTAAGACAAATGCCACAAAGGGGCCTTTAAGGATGCCGCAAAGTCTTTCTGACGACTTTTTGGAGCTGTATTGTTTTTGTCTTTTTGACTTGCTATGACATTTTTTGGCAGTTTTCCCACCGTCAGTTGAAAAGCTTACAGCACCTGGTTTTCCCAGGCGGTCTCCCATCCAAGTACTGACCAGGCCCGTCCGTGCTTAGCTTCCGAGAGCAGACGAGATCGGGCGATGCAGGTTGGTGTGGCCGTAAGCTTAAGACAAATGCCACAAAGGGGCCTTTAAGGATGCCGCAAAGTCTTTCTGACGACTTTTTGGAGCTGTATTGGAAGTTTTTGTCTTTTTGACATGCAATGACATTTTTTGGCAGTTTTCCCACCCTCAGTTGAAAAGCTTACAGCACCTGGTATTCCCAGGCGGTCTCCCATCCAAGTACTGACCAGGCCCGTCCGTGCTTAGCTTCCGAGATCAGACGAGATCGGGCGATGCAGGTTGGTGTGGCCGAAGTTTAAAACAAATGCCACAAAGGGGCCTTTTAAGGATGACGCAAAGTCTTTCTGACTACTTTTTTGGAGCTGTATTGTTTTTGTCTTTTTGACATGCGATGACATTTTTGGCAGTTTTCCCACCGTCAGTTGAAAAGCTTACAGCACCTGGTATTCCCAGGCGGTCTCCCATCCAAGTACTGACCAGGCCCGTCCGTGCTTAGCTTCCGAGTTCAGACGAGATCGGGCGTATGCAGGTTGGTGTGGCCGTAGGCTAAACCAAATGCAACAAAGGGGCCTCTTAAGGATGCCGCAAAGTCTTTCTGACAACTTTTTCGGAGCTGTATTGTTTTTGTCTTTTTTTAAAATGCGATGACATTTTTTGGCAGTTTTCCCACCGTCAGTTGAAAAGCTTACAGCACCTGGTATTCCCAGGCGGTCTCCCATCCAAGTACTGACCAGGCCCGTCCGTGCTTAGCTTCTGAGATCAGACGACATCGGGCTTATGCAGGTTGGTGTGGCCGTAGGAAGACAAATGCCACAAAGGGGCCTTTAAGGATGCCGCAAAGTCTTTCTGACGACTTTTTGGAGCTGTATTGAAGTTTTTGTCTTTTTGACATGCGATGACATTTTTGGCAGTTTTCCCACCGTCAGTTGAAAAGCTTACAGCACCTGGTATTCCCAGGCGGTCTCCCATCCAAGTACTGACCAGGCCCGTCCGTGCTTAGCTTCCGAGATCAGACGAGATCGGGCGTATGCAGGTTGGTGTGGCCGTGAAGCTTAAGACAAATGCCACAAAGGGGCCTTTAAGGATGCCACAAAGTCTTTCTGACAACTTTTTTGGAGCTGTATTGAAGTTTTTGCCTTTTTTGACATGCGATGACATTTTTTGGCAGTTTTCCCACCGTCAGTTGAAAAGCTTACAGCACCTGGTATTCCCAGGCGGTCTCCCATCCAAGTACTGACCAGGCCCGTCCGTGCTTAGCTTCCGAGATCAGACGAGATCGGGCGTATGCAGGTTGGTGTGGCCGTAAGCGAAGACAAATGCCACAAAGAGGCCTCTTAAGGATGCCGCAAAGTCTTTCTGACAACTTTTTTGGAGCTGTATTGAAGTTTTTGTCTTTTTGACAAGCGATGACATTTTTTGGCAGATTTCCCACCGTCCGTTGAAAAGCTTACAGCACCTGGTATGCCCAGGCGGTCTCCCATCCAAGTACTGACCAGGCCCGTCCGTGCTTAGCTTCCGAGATCAGACGAGATCGGGCGTATGCAGGTAGGTGTGGCCGTAAGCTAAACCAAATGCCACAAAGGGGCCTTTAAGGATGCCGCAAAGTCTTTCTGACAACTTTTTTTGGGCTGTATTGATGATTTTGTCTTTTTTTTCTTGCGTTGTTATTTTGTGGGATTTTTCGAACCGTCAGTTGAAAAGCTTACAGCACCTGGTATTCGCAGGCGGTCTCCCATCCAAGTACTGACCAGGCCCGTCTGCGCTTAGCTTCCGAGATCAGACGAGATCGGGCGTATGCAGGTTGGTGTGGCCGTAAGCGAAGACAAATGCCACAAAGGGGCCTTTAAGGATGCCGCAAAGTCTTTCTGACGACTTTTTGGAGCTGTATTGTTTTTGTCTTTTTGACATGCGATGACATTTTTTGTCAGTTTTCCCACCGTCAGTTGAAAAGCTTACAGCACCTGGTATTGCCAGGCGGTCTCCCATCCAAGTACTGACCAGGCCCGTCCGCGCTTAGCTTCGGAGATCAGACGAGATCGGGCGTATGCAGGTAGGTGTGGCCGTAAGCGAAGACAAATGTCACAAAGGGGCCTTTAAGGATGCCGCAAAGTCTTTCTGACGACTTTTTGGAGCTGTATTGATGTTTTTGTCTTTTTGACATGCGATGACATTTTTGGCAGTTTTCCCACCGTCAGTTGAAAAGCTTACAGCACCTGGTATTCCCAGGCGGTCTCCCATCCAAGTACTGACCAGGCCCGTCCGCGCTTAGCTTCCGAGATCAGATGAGATCGGGCGTATGCAGGTTGGTGTGGCCGTAGTTTAAAACAAATGTCACAAAGGGGCCTTTAAGGATGCCGCAAAGTCTTTCTGACAACTTTTTGGAGCTGTATTGATGTTTTTGTCTTTTTGACATGCGATGACATTTTTTGGCAGTTTTCCCACCGTCAGTTGAAAAGCTTACAGCACCTGGTATTCCCAGGCGGTCTCCCATCCAAGTACTGACCAGGCCCGACCGCGTTTAGCTTCCGAGATCAGACGAGATCGGGCGATGCAGGTTGGTGTGGCCAGAAGTTAAGACAAATGCCACAAAGGGGCCTTTAAGGATGCCGCAAAGTCTTTCTGACGACTTTTTGGAGCTGTATTGAAGTTTTTGTCTTTTTGACATGCGATGACATTTTTTGGCAGTTTTCCCACCGTCAGTTGAAAAGCTTACAGCACCTGGTATTCCCAGGCGGTCTCCCATCCAAGTACTGACCAGGCCCGTCCGCGCTTAGCTTCCGAGATCAGACGAGATCGGGCGATGCAGGTTGGTGTGGCCGTAAGCGAAGACAAATGCCACAAAGGGGCCTTTAAGGATGCCGCAAAGTCTTTCTGACGACTTTTTGGAGCTGTATTGTTTTTGTCTTTTTGACATGCGATGACATTTTTTGGCAGTTTTCCCACCGTCAGTTGAAAAGCTTACAGCACCTGGTATTCCCAGGCGGTCTCGCATCCAAGTACTGACCAGGCCCGTCCGTGCTTAGCTTCCGAGATCAGACGAGATCGGGCGATGCAGGTTGGTGTGGCCGTAAGCGAAAACAAATGCCACAAAGGGGCCTTTAAGGATGCCGCAAAGTCTTTCTGACGACTTTTTGGAGCTGTATTGATGTTTTTGTCTTTTTGACATGCGATGACATTTTTTGGCAGTTTTCCCACCGTCAGTTGAAAAGCTTACAGCACCTGGTATTCCCAGGCGGTCTCCCATCCAAGTACTGACCAGGCCCGTCCGTGCTTAGCTTCCGAGATCAGACGAGATCGGGCGATGCAGGTTGGTGTGGCCGTAAGCGAAGACAAATGCCACAAAGGGGCCTTTCAAGGATGCCGCAAAGTCTTTCTGACGACTTTTTTCAAGCTGTATTGTTTTTGTCTTTTTTGACATGCGATGACATTTTTTGGCAGTTTTCCCACCGTCAGTTGAAATTCTTACAGCACCTGGTATTCCCAGGCAGTCTCCCATCCAAGTACTGACCAGTCCCGTCCGTGCTTAGCTTCCGAGATCAGACGAGATCGGGCGTATGCAGGTTGGTGTGGCCGTAAGCTAAAACAAATACCACAAAGGTGCCTTTTAAGGATGCCGCAAAGTCTTTCTGACAACTTTTTGGAAGCTGTATTGAAGTTTTTGTCTTTTTGACATGCGATGACATTTTTGGCAGTTTTCCCACCGCCAGTTGAAAAGCTTACAGCACCTGGTATTCCCAGGCGGTCTCCCATCCAAGTACTGACCAGGCCCGTCCGTGCTTAGCTTCCGAGATCAGACGAGATCGGGCGATGCAGGTTGGTGTGGCCGTAAGCGAAACAAATGCCACAAAGGGGCCTTTAAGGATGCCGCAAAGTCTTTCTGACAACTTTTTGGAGATGTATTGATGTTTTTGTCTTTTTTTGACATGCGATGACATTTTTTGGCAGTTTTCCCACCGTCAGTTGAAAAGCTTACAGCACCTGGTATTCCCAGGCGGTCTCCCATCCAAGTACTGACCAGGCCCGTCCGTGCTTAGCTTCCGAGATCAGACGAGATCGGGCGATGCAGGTTGGTGTGGCCGTAGTTTAAAACAAATGCCACAAAGGGGCCTTTAAGGATGCCGCAAAGTCTTTCTGACGACTTTTTGGAGCTGTATTGTTTTTTTGTCTTTTTGACATGCGATGACATTTTTGGCAGTTTTCCCCCCGTCAGTTGAAAAGCTTACAGCACCTGGCATTCGCAGGCAGTCTCCCATCCAAGTACTGACCAGGCCCGTCCGCGCTTAGCTTCCGAGATCAGACGAGATCGGGCGTATGCAGGTTGGTGAGGCCGTAAGCGAAACCAAACGCCACAAAGGGGCCTTTTAAGGATGCCGCAAAGTCTTTCTGACGACTTTTTTGGAGCTGTATTGTTTTTGTCTTTTTGACATGCGATGACATTTTTGGCAGTTTTCCCACCGTCAGTTGAAAAGCTTACAGCACCTGGTATTCCCAGGCGGTCTCCCCATCCAAGTACTGACCAGGCCCGTCCGTGCTTAGCTTCCGAGATCAGACGAGATCGGGCGATGCAGGTTGGTGTGGTCAGAAGTTTAAAACAAATGCCACAAAGGGGCCTTTAAGGATGCCGCAAAGTCTTTCTGACGACTTTTGGAGCTGTATTGATGTTTTTGTCTTTTTGACATGCGATGACATTTTTTGGCAGTTTTCCCACCGTCAGTTGAAAAGCTTACAGCACCTGGTATTCCCAGGCGGTCTCCCATCCAAGTACTGACCAGGCCCGGTCCGTGCTTAGCTTACGAGATCAGACGAATGCAGTTTGGTGTGTCCGTCAGCGAAGACAAATGGCATAAAGGGGCCTTTAAGGATGCCGCAAAGTCTTTCTGACGACTTTTTTGGAGCTGTATTGTTTTTGTCTTTTTTGACATGCGATGACATTTTTTGGCAGTTTTCCCACCGTCAGTTGAAAAGCTTACAGCACCTGGTATTCCCAGGCGGTCTCCCATCCAAGTACTGACCAGGCCCGTCCGTGCTTAGCTTCCGAGATCAGACGAGATCGGGCCTATGCAGGTTGGTGTGGCCGTAAGCGAAAACAAACGCCACAAAGGGGCCTTTTAAGGATGCCGCAAAGTCTTTCTGACGACTTTTTTGGAGCTGTATTGAAGTTTTTGTCTTTTTTTCACATGCGATGACATTTTTTGGCAGTTTTCCCACCGTCAGTTGAAAAGCTTACAGCACCTGGTATTCCCAGGCGGTCTCCCATCCAAGTACCGACCAGGCCCGTCCGCGTTTAGCTTCCGAGATCAGACGAGATCGGGCGATGCAGGTTGGTGTGGCCGTAAGCTTAAAGACAAACGCCACAAAGGAGCCTTTTAAGGATGCCGCAAAGTCTTTCTGACAACTTTTTTGGGGCTGTATTGATGTTTTTGTCTTTTTTGACAGGCGATGACATTTTTTGGCAGTTTTCCCACCGTCAGTTGAAACAGCTGACAGCACCTTGTATTGCCAGGCAGTCTCCCATCCAAGTACTGTCCAGGCCCGTCCGCGCTTAGCTTCCGAGATCAGATGTATGCAGGTTGGTGTGGCCGTAAGCGAAGACAAATACCACAAAGGGGCCTTTCAAGGATGCCGCAAAGTCTTTCTGATGACTTTTTTGGAGCTGTATTGTTTTTGTCTTTTTGACATGCGATGACATTTTTGGCAGTTTTCCCACCGTCAGTTGAAAAGCTTACAGCACCTGGTATTCCCAGGCGGTCTCCCATCCAAGTACTGACCAGGCCCGTCCGTGCTTAGCTTCCGAGATCAGACGAGATCGGGCGATGCAGGTTGGTGTGGCCGTAAGCTTAAGACAAATGCCACAAAGGGGCCTTTAAGGATGCCGCAAAGTCTTTCTGACGACTTTTTGGAGCTGTATTGAAGTTTTTGTCTTTTTTGACATGGCGATGACATTTTTTGGCAGTTTTCCCACCGTCAGTTGAAAAGCTTACAGCACCTGGTATTCCCAGGCGGTCTCCCCATCCAAGTACTGACCAGGCCCGTCCGTGCTTAGCTTCCGAGATCAGACGAGATCGGGCGATGCAGGTTGGTGTGGCCGTAAGCGAAGAAAACAAATGCCACAAAGGGGCCTTTTTAAGGATGCCGCAAAGTCTTTCTGACGACTTTTTGGAGCTGTATTGATGTTTTTGTCTTTTTGACATGCGATGACATTTTTTGGCAGTTTTCCCACCGTCAGTTGAAAAGCTTACAGCACCTGGTATTCCCAGGCGGTCTCCCATCCAAGTACTGACCAGGCCCGTCCGTGCTTAGCTTCCGAGATCAGACGAGATCGGGCGATGCAGGTTGGTGTGGCCGTAAGCGAAGACAAATGCCACAAAGGGGCCTTTAAGGATGCCGCAAAGTCTTTCTGACGACTTTTTGGAGCTGTATTGTTTTTTGTCTTTTTGACATGCGATGACATTTTTTGGCAGTTTTCCCACCGTCAGTTGAAAAGCTTACAGCACCTGGTATTCCCAGGCGGTCTCCCATCCAAGTACTGACCAGGCCCGTCCGTGCTTAGCTTCCGAGATCAGACGAGATCGGGCGTATGCAGGTTGGTGTGGCCGTAAGCGAAGACAAATGCCACAAAGAGGCCTCTTAAGGATGCCGCAAAGTCTTTCTGACAACTTTTTTGGAGCTGTATTGTTTTTGTCTTTTTTGACATGCGATGACATTTTTTGGCAGTTTTCCCACCGTCAGTTGAAAAGCTTACAGCACCTGGTATTCCCAGGCGGTCTCCCATCCAAGTACTGACCAGGCCCGTCCGTGCTTAGCTTCCGAGATCAGACGAGATCGGGCGTATGCAGGTTGGTGTGGCCGTAAGCGAAAACAAATGCCACAAAGGGGCCTTTTAAGGATGCCGCAAAGTCTTTCTGACGACTTTTTTGGAGCTGTATTGATGTTTTTGTCTTTTTTGACATGCGATGACATTTTTTGGCAGTTTTCCCACCGTCAGTTGAAAAGCTTACAGCACCTGGTATTCCCAGGCGGTCTCCCATCCAAGTACTGACCAGGCCCGTCCGTGCTTAGCTTCCGAGATCAGACGAGATCGGGCGATGCAGGTTGGTGTGGCCGTAAGTTTAAGACAAATGCCACAAAGGGGCCTTTTAAGGATGCCGCAAAGTCCTTCTGACTACTTTTTTGTAGCTGTATTGATTTTTTTGTCTTTTTGACATGCGATGACATTTTTTGGCAGTTTTCCCACCGTCAGTTGAAAAGCCTACAGCACCTGGTATTCCCAGGCGGTCTCCCATCCAAGTATTGACCAGGCCCGACCGTGCTTAGCTTCCGAGATCAGACGAGATCGGGTGTATGCAGGTTGGTGTGGCCGTAAGTTTAAGACAAATGCCACAAAGGGGCCTTTCAAGGATGCCGCAAAGTCTTTCTGACGACTTTTTGGAGCTGTATTGATGTT
The DNA here is from genome assembly GCA_029721515.1 of Synanceia verrucosa. NCBI lineage: Eukaryota > Metazoa > Chordata > Actinopteri > Perciformes > Synanceiidae > Synanceia > Synanceia verrucosa. Next base: position 43,218 of record JAQQSB010000906.1, on the reverse strand, counting down.
TTTGTCTTTTTGACATGCGATGACATTTTTGGCAGTTTTCCCACCGTCAGTTGAAAAGCTTACAGCACCTGGTATTCCCAGGCGGTCTCCCATACAAGTACTGACCAGGCCCGTACGGGCGTAGCTTCGGAGAGCAGACGAGGTCTGGCGAATGCTGGTTGGTGTGGCCGTAGCGAAGACAAATGCCACAAAGAGGCCTCTTAAGGATGCCGCAAAGTCTTTCTGACAACTTTTTTGGAGCTGTATTGTTTTTGTCTTTTCTGACATGCGATGACATTTTTTGGCAGTTTTCCCACTGTCAGTTGAAAAGCTTACAGCACCTGGTATTCCCAGGCGGTCTCCCATCCAAGTACTGACCAGGCCCGACCGTGCTTAGCTTCCGAGATCAGACGAGATCGGGCGTATGCAGGTTGGTGTGGCCGTAAGCGAAAACAAATGCCACAAAGGGGCCTTTTAAGGATGCCGCAAAGTCTTTCTGACGACTTTTTTGGAGCTGTATTGATGTTTTTGTCTGACATGCGATGACATTTTTTGGCAGTTTTCCCACCGTCAGTTGATAAGCTTACAGCACCTGGTATTCCCAGGGGGTCTCCCATCCAAGTAGTGTCTCAGCCCGTCCGTGCTTAGCTTCCGAGATCAGACGAGATCGGGCGTATGCAGGTTGGTGTGGCCGTAAGCTTAAGACAAATGCCACAAAGGGGCCTTTAAGGATGCCGCAAAGTCTTTCTGACGACTTTTTGAGCTGTATTGTTTTTGTCTTTTTGACATGCGATGACATTTTTTGGCAGTTTTCCCACCGTCAGTTGAAAAGCTTACAGCACCTGGTATTCCCAGGCGGTCTCCCATCCAAGTACTGACCAGGCCCGTCCGTGCTTAGCTTCCGAGATCAGACGAGATCGGGCGATGCAGGTTGGTGTGGCCGTAAGAAAACCAAATGCCACAAAGGGGCCTTTTAAGGATGCCGCAAAGTCTTTCTGACGACTTTTTGGAGCTGTATTGTTTTTTGTCTTTTTGACATGCGATGACATTTTTTGGCAGTTTTCCCACCGTCAGTTGAAAAGCTTACAGCACCTGGTATTCCCAGGCGGTCTCCCATCCAAGTACTGACCAGGCCCGTCCGTGCTTAGCTTCCGAGATCAGACGAGATCGGGCGATGCAGGTTGGTGTGGCCGTAAGCTTAAGACAAATGCCACAAAGGGGCCTTTAAGAATGCCGCAAAGTCTTTCTGACGACTTTTTTTGGAGCGGTATTGATGTTTTTGTCTTTTTTGACATGCGATGACATTTTTTGGCAGTTTTCCCACCGTCAGTTGAAAAGCTTACAGCACCTGGTATTCTCAGGCGGTCTCCCATCCAAGTACTGACCAGGCCCGTCCGTGCTTAGCTTCCGAGATCAGACGAGATCGGGCGATGCAGGTTGGTGTGGCCGTAAGCTTAAGACAAATGCCACAAAGGGGCCTTTAAGGATGCCGCAAAGTCTTTCTGACGACTTTTTGGAGCTGTATTGTTTTTGTCTTTTTGACATGCGATGACATTTTTTGGCAGTTTTCCCACCGTCAGTTGAAAAGCTTACAGCACCTGGTATTCCCAGGCGGTCTCCCATCCAAGTACTGACCAGGCCCGACCGTGCTTAGCTTCCGAGATCAGACGAGATCGGGCGATGCAGGTTGGTGTGGCCGTAAGCTTAAGACAAATGCCACAAAGGGGCCTTTAAGGATGCCGCAAAGTCTTTCTGACGACTTTTTGGAGCTGTATTGTTTTTGTCTTTTTGACATGCGATGACATTTTTTGGCAGTTTTCCCACTGTCAGTTGAAAGCTTACAGCACCTGGTATTCCCAGGCGGTCTCCCATCCAAGTACTGACCAGGCCCGGTCCGCGCTTAGCTTCCGAGATCAGACGAGATCGGGCGATGCAGGTTGGTGTGGCCGTAAGCTAAGACAAATGCCACAAAGGGGCCTTTAAGGATGCCGCAAAGTCTTTCTGACAACTTTTTGGAGCTGTATTGTTTTTGTCTTTTTGACATGCGATGACATTTTTTGGCAGTTTTCCCACCGTCAGTTGAAAAGCTTACAGCACCTGGTATTCCCAGGCGGTCTCCCATCCAAGTACTGACCAGGCCCGTCCGTGCTTAGCTTCCGAGATCAGACGAGATCGGGCGATGCAGGTTGGTGTGGCCGTAATCTAAGACAAATGACACAAAGGGGCCTTTAAGGATGCCGCAAAGTCTTTTTGACGACTTTTTTGGAGCTGTATTGAAGTTTTTTTTTTTTTTTACATGCGATGACATTTTTTGGCAGTTTTCCCACCGTCAGTTGAAAAGCTTAAAGGACCTGGTATTACCAGGCGGTCTCCCAACCAAGTACTGACCAGGCCCGTCCGCGCTTAGCTTCCGAGATCAGACGAGATCGGGCGATGCAGGTTGGTGTGGCCGTAAGGCTAAAACAAATGCCACAAAGGGGCCTTTAAGGATGCCGCAAAGTCTTTCTGACGACTTTTTGGAGCTGTATTGATGTTTTTGTCTTTTTGACATGCGATGACATTTTTGGCAGTTTTCCCACCGTCCAGTTGAAAAGCTTACAGCACCTGGTATTCCCAGGCGGTCTCCCATCCAAGTACTGACCAGGCCCGTCCGCGCTTAGCTTCCGAGATCAGACGAGATCGGGCGATGCAGGTTGGTGTGGCCGTAAGCGAAAACAAATGCCACAAAGGGGCCTTTAAGGATGCCGCAAAGTCTTTCTGACAACTTTTTGGAGCTGTATTGATGTTTTTGTCTTTTTGACATGCGATGACATTTTTTGGCAGTTTTCCCACCGCCAGTTGAAAAGCTTACAGCACCTGGTATTCCCAGGCGGTCTCCCATCCAAGTACTGACCAGGCCCGTCCGTGCTTAGCTTCCGAGATCAGACGAGATCGGGCGATGCAGGTTGGTGTGGCCAGTAAGCAAAACAAATGCCACAAAGGGGCCTTTAAGGATGCCGCAAAGTCTTTCTGACAACTTTTTGGAGCTGTATTGAAGTTTTTGTCTTTTTGACATGCGATGACATTTTTGGCAGTTTTCCCACCGTCAGTTGAAAAGCTTACAGCACCTGGTATTCCCAGGCGGTCTCCCATCCAAGTACTGACCAGGCCCGTCCGTGCTTAGCTTCCGAGATCAGACGAGATCGGGCGATGCAGGTTGGTGTGGCCGTAAGCAAGACAAATGCCACAAAGGGGCCTTTTAAGGATGCCGCAAAGTCTTTCTGACAACTTTTTGGAGCTGTATTGTTTTTGTCTTTTGACATGCGATGACATTTTTTGGCAGTTTTCCCACCGTCAGTTGAAAAGCTTACAGCACCTGGTATTCCCAGGCGGTCTCCCATCCAAGTACTGACCAGGCCCGTCCGTGCTTAGCTTCCGAGATCAGACGAGATCGGGCGATGCAGGTTGGTGTGGCCGTAAGCGAAGACAAATGCCACAAAGGGGCCTTTTAAGGATGCCGCAAAGTCTTTCTGACGACTTTTTTGGAGCTGTATTGAAGTTTTTGTCTTTTTTTCACATGCGATGAGATTTTTTTGGCAGTTTTCCCACCGTCAGTTGAAAAGCTTACAGCACCTGGTATTCCCAGGCGGTCTCCCATCCAAGTACTGACCAGGCCCGGTCCGCTTAGCTTCCGAGATCAGACGAGATCGGGCTTATGCAGGTTGGTGTGGCCGTAAGCTTAAGACAAATGCCACAAAGGGGCCTTTAAGGATGCCGCAAAGTCTTTCTGACAACTTTTTGGAGCTGTATTGTTTTTTGTCTTTTTGACATGCGATGACATTTTTGGCAGTTTTCCCACCGTCAGTTGAAAAGCTTCCAGCACCTGGTTTTCCCTGGCGGTCTCCCATCCAAGTACTGACCAGTCCCGTCCGTGCTTAGCTTCCGAGATCAGACGAGATTGGGCGTATGCAGGTTGGTGTGGCCGTAAGCGAAGACAAATGCCACAAAGGGGCCTTTAAGGATGCCACTAAGTCTTTCTGACGTTTTTTTGGAGCTGTATTGATGTTTTTGTCTTTTTTGACATGCGATGACATTTTTTGGCAGTTTTCCCACCGTCAGTTGAAAAGCTTACAGCACCTGGTATTCCCAGGCGGTCTCCCATCCAAGTACTGACCAGGCCCGTCCGTGCTTAGCTTCCGAGATCAGACGAGATCCGGCGGATGCAGGTTGGTGTGGCCGTAATAAGACAAATGCCACAAAGGGGCCTTTAAGGATGCCGCAAAGTCATTCAGAGGACATTTTTGGAGCTGTATTGAATTTTTTGTCATTTTTGACATGCGATGACATTTTTTGGCAGTTTTCCCACCGTCAGTTGAAAAGCTTACAGCACCTGGTATGCCCAGGCGGTCTCCCATCCAAGTACTGACCAGGCCCGTCCGTGCTTAGCTTCCGAGATCAGACGAGATCCGGCGTATGCAGGTAGGTGTGGCCGTAAGCGAAGAGAAATGCCTCAAAGGGGCCTTTTATGGATGCCGCAAAGTCTTTCTGACGACTTTTTTGGGGCTATATTGATGTTTTTGTCTTTTTTGACAGGCAATGACATTTTTTGGCAGTTTTCCCACCGTCAGTTGAAAAGCTTACAGCACCTGGTATTCTCAGGCGGTCTCCCATCCAAGTACTGACCAGTCCCATCCGTGCTTAGCTTCCGAGATCAGACGAGAACGGGCGTATGCAGGTTGGTGGGGCCGTAAGCAAAAACAAATGCCACAAAGGGGCCTTTTAAGGATGCCGCAAAGTCTTTCTGACGACTTTTTTGGAGCTGTATTGAAGTTTTTGTCTTTTTGACATGCGATGACATTTTTGGCAGTTTTCCCACCGTCAGTTGAAAAGCTTACAGCACCTGGTATTCCCAGGCGGTCTCCCATCCAAGTACTGACCAGGCCCGTCCGTGCTTAGCTTCCGAGATCAGACGAGATCGGGCGATGCAGGTTGGTGTGGCCGTAAGTTTAAAACAAATGCCACAAAGGGGCCTTTAAGGATGCCGCAAAGTCTTTCTGACGACTTTTTGGAGCTGTATTGATGTTTTTGTCTTTTTGACATGCGATGACATTTTTTGGCAGTTTTCCCACCGTCAGTTGAAAAGCTTACAGCACCTGGTATTCCCAGGCGGTCTCCCGTCCAAGTACTGACCAGGCCCGTCCGTGCTTAGCTTGCGAGATCAGACGAGATCGGGCGATGCAGGTTGGTGTGGCCGTAAGCTAAGACAAATGCCACAAAGGGGCCTTTAAGGATGCCGCAAAGTCTTTCTGACGACTTTTTGGAGCTGTATTGTTTTTGTCTTTTTGACATGCGATGACATTTTTGGCAGTTTTCCCACCGTCAGTTGAAAAGCTTACAGCACCTGGTATTCCCAGGCGGTCTTCCTTCCAAGTACTGACCAGGCCCGTCTGTGCTTAGCTTCCGAGATCAGACGAGATCGGGCGATGCAGGTTGGTGTGGCCGTAAGCCAAAACAAATGCCACAAAGGGGCCTTTAAGGATGCCGCAAAGTCTTTTTGACGACTTTTTTTGGAGCTGTATTGATGTTTTTGTCTTTTTGACATACGATGACATTTTTTGGCAGTTTTCCCACTGTCAGTTGAAAAGCTTATAGCACCTGGTATTCCCAGGCGGTCTCCCATCCAAGTACTGACCAGGCCCGACCGTGCTTAGCTTCCGAGATCAGACGAGATCGGGCGTATGCAGGTTGGTGTGGCCGTAAGCGAAGACAAATGGCGCAAAGGGGCCTTGTAGGGATGCCGCACAGTCTGTCTGACAACTTTTGGAGCTGTATTGAAGTTTTTGTCTTTTTGACATGCGATGACATTTTTTGGCAGTGTTCCCAGCGTGAGTTTATTTTCTTAACGCTCCTGGTATTCCGAGGCGGTCTCCCATCCAAGTACTGACCAGTCCCGTCCGTGCTTAGCTTCCGAGGTCAGACGAGATGGGGCGATGGGAGGTGGGTGAGGCAGTACGCGAGGACAAAAGCCACAAAGGGGCCTGGGAAGGCTGCCGCAAAGTCTTTCTGGCGACTTTTTGGAGCTGTATTGATGTTTTTGTCTTTTTGACATGCGATGACATTTTTGGCAGTTTTCCCACCGTCAGTTGAAAAGCTTACAGCACCTGGTATTCCCAGGCGGTCTCCCATCCAAGTACTGACCAGGCCCGTCCGTGCTTAGCTTCCGAGATCAGACGAGATCGGGCGATGCAGGTTGGTGTGGCCGTAAGCGAAAGACAAATGCCACAAAGGGGCCGTTTGAGGATGCCGCAAAGTCTTTCTGACAACTTTTTTGGAGCTGTATTGTTTTTGTCATGTGATGACATTTTTTGGCAGTTTTCCCACCGTCAGTTGAAAACCTTACAGCACCTGCTATTCCCAGGCGGTCTCCCATCCAAGTACTGACCAGGCCCGTCCGTGCTTAGCTTGCGAGATCAGACGAGATCGGGCGTATGCAGGTTGGTGTGGTCACGGAAGTTTAAACAAATGCCACAAAGGGGCCTTTAAGGATGCCGCAAAGTCTTTCTGACGACTTTTTGGAGCTGTATTGATGTTTTTGTCTTTTTGACATGCGATGACATTTTTGGCAGTTTTCCCACCGTCAGTTGAAAAGCTTACAGCACCTGGTATTCCCAGGCGGTCTCCCATCCAAGTACTGACCAGGCCCGTCCGTGCTTAGCTTCCGAGATCAGACGAGATCGGATGCAGGTTGGTGTGGCCGTAAGTTTAAAGACAAATGCCACAAAGGGGCCTTTAAGGATGCCGCAAAGTCTTTCTGACAACTTTTTGGAGCTGTATTGTTTTTGTCTTTTTGACATGCGATGACATTTTTTGGCAGTTTTCCCACCGTCAGTTGAAAAGCTTACAGCACCTGGTATTCCCAGGCGGTCTCCCATCCAAGTACTGACCAGGCCCGTCCGTGCTTAGCTTCCGAGATCAGACGAGATCGGGCGTATGCAGGTTGGTGTGGCCGTAAGCTTAAGACAAATGCCACAAAGGGGCCTTTAAGGATGCCGCAAAGTCTTTCTGACGACTTTTTGGAGCTGTATTGTTTTTGTCTTTTTGACATGCGATGACATTTTTGGCAGTTTTCCCACCGTCAGTTGAAAAGCTTACAGCACCTGGTATTCCCAGGCGGTCTCCCATCCAAGTACTGACCAGGCCCGTCCGTGCTTAGCTTCCGAGATCAGACGAGATCGGGCGATGCAGGTTGGTGTGGCCGTAAGCTTAAGACAAATGCCACAAAGGGGCCTTTAAGGATGCCGCAAAGTCTTTCTGACGACTTTTTGGAGCTGTATTGTTTTTGTCTTTTTGACATGCGATGACATTTTTTGGCAGTTTTCCCACCGTCAGTTGAAAAGCTTACAGCACCTGGTATTCCCAGGCGGTCTCCCATCCAAGTACTGACCAGGCCCGTCCGTGCTTAGCTTCCGAGATCAGACGAGATCGGGCGATGCAGGTTGGTGTGGCCGTAAGTTTAAAACAAATGCCACAAAGGGGCCTTTAAGGATGCCGCAAAGTCTTTCTGACGACTTTTTGGAGCTGTATTGAAGTTTTTGTCTTTTTTGACATGCGATGACATTTTTTGGCAGTTTTCCCACCGTCAGTTGAAAAGCTTACAGCACCTGGTATTCCCAGGCGGTCTCCCATCCAAGTACTGACCAGGCCCGTCCGTGCTTAGCTTCCGAGATCAGACGAGATCGGGCGATGCAGGTTGGTGTGGCCGTAAGTGAAAACAAATGCCACAAAGGGGCCTTTTAAGGATGCCGCAAAGTCTTTCTGACGACTTTTTGGAGCTGTATTGATTTTTTTGTCTTTTTTTACATGGTATGACATTTTTGGCAGTTTTCCCACCGTCAGTAGAAAAGCTTACAGCACCTGGTATTCCCAGGCGGTCTCCCATCCAAGTACTGACCAGGCCCGTCCGTGCTTAGCTTCCGAGATCAGACGAGATCGGGCGATGCAGGTTGGTGTGGCCGTAAGCGAAGACAAATGCCACAAAGGGGCCTTTAAGGATGCCGCAAAGTCTTTCTGACGACTTTTTGGAGCTGTATTGATGTTTTTGTCTTTTTGACATGCGATGACATTTTTTGGCAGTTTTCCCACCGTCAGTTGAAAAGCTTACAGCACCTGGTATTCCCAGGCGGTCTCCCCATCCAAGTACTGACCAGGCCCGTCTGCGTGCTTAGCTTCCGAGATCAGACGAGATCGGGCGATGCAGGTTGGTGTGGCCGTAAGTTAAAGACAAATGCCACAAAGGGGCCTTTAAGGATGCCGCAAAGTCTTTCTGACGACTTTTTGGAGCTGTATTGTTTTTTGTCTTTTGTGACATGGGATGACATTTTTCGGCAGTTTTCCCACTGTCAGTTGAAAAGCTTACAGCACCTGGTATTCCCAGGCGGTCTCCCATCCAAGTACTGACCAGGCCCTACCGTGCTTAGCTTCCGAAATCAGACCAGATCGGGCGAATGCAGGTTGGTGTGGCCGTAAGGGAAGACAAAAGCCACAATGGAGCCTTTTAAGGATGCCGCAAAGTCTTTCTGACGACTTTTTGGAGCTGTATTGAAGTTTTTGTCTTTTTGACATGCGATGACATTTTTGGCAGTTTTCCCACCGCCAGTTGAAAAGCTTACAGCACCTGGTATTCCCAGGCGGTCTCCCATCCAAGTACTGACCAGGCCCGGTCCGTGCTTAGCTTCCGAGATCAGACGAGATCGGGCGATGCAGGTTGGTGTGGCCGTAGTTTAAGACAAATGCCACAAAGGGGCCTTTAAGGATGCCGCAAAGTCTTTCTGACGACTTTTTGGAGCTGTATTGATGTTTTTGTCTTTTTGACATGCGATGACATTTTTTGCCAGCTTTCCGACCGTCAGTTGTAAAGCTTACAGCACCTGGTATTCCCAGGCGGTCTCCCATCCAAGTACTGACCAGGCCCGTCCGTGCTTAGCATACGAGATCAGACGAGATCGGGCGATGCAGGTTGGTGTGGTCAGAAGCTAAGACAAATGCCACAAAGGGGCCTTTAAGGATGCCGCAAAGTCTTTCTGACGACTTTTTGGAGCTGTATTGAAGTTTTTGTCTTTTTTGACATGTGATGACATTTTTTGGCAGTTTTCCCACCATCAGTTGAAAAGCTTACAGCACCTGGTATTCCCAGGCGGTCTCCCATTCAAGTACTGACCAGGCCCGTCCGTGCTTAGCTTTCGAGATCAGACGAGATAGGGCATATGCAGGTTGGTGTGGCCGTAAGCGAATACAAATGCCACAAAGAGGCCTCTTAAGGATGCCGCAAAGTCTTTCTGACAACTTTTTTGGAGGTGTATAGTTTTTGTCTTTTTTGACATGCGATGACATTTTTTGGCAGTTTTCCCACCGTCAGTTGAAAAGCTTACAGCACCTGGTATTCCGAGGCGGTCTCCCATCCAAGTACTGACCAGGCCCGTCCGTGCTTAGCTTCCGAGATCAGACGAGATCAGGCGTATGCAGGTTGGTGTGGTCAGAAGCGAAGACAAATGCCACAAAGGGGCCTTTAAGGATGCCGCAAAGTCTTTCTGACAACTTTTTGGAGCTGTATTGTTTTTGTCTCTTTTTGACATGCGATGACATTTTTTGGCAGTTTTCCCACCGTCAGTTGAAAAGCTTACAGCACCTGGTATTCCCAGGCGGTCTCCCCATCCAAGTACTGACCAGGCCCGGTCCGTGCTTAGCTTCCGAGATCAGACGAGATCGGGCGATGCAGGTTGGTGTGGCCGTAAGCGAAGACAAATGCCACAAAGGGGCCTTTAAGGATGCCGCAAAGTCTTTCTGACGACTTTTTGGAGCTGTATTGAAGTTTTTGTCTTTTTGACATGCGATGACATTTTTGGCAGTTTTCCCACCGTCAGTTGAAAAGCTTACAGCACCTGGTATTCCCAGGCGGTCTCCCATCCAAGTACTGACCAGGCCCGTCCGCTTAGCTTCCGAGATCAGACGAGATCGGGCGTATGCAGGTTGGTGTGGCCGTAAGTGAAAGACAAATGCCACAAAGGGGCCTTTTAAGGATGCCGCAAAGTCTTTCTGACAACTTTTTGGAGCTGTATTGATGTTTTTGTCTTTTTGACATGCGATGACATTTTTGGCAGTTTTCCAACCGTCAGTTGAAAAGCTTACAGCACCTGGTATTCCCAGGCGGTCTACCATCCAAGTACTGACCAGAACCGACCGCGTTTAGCTTCCGAGATCAGACGAGATCGGGCGATGCAGGTTGGTGTGGCCGTAAGCGAAGACAAATGCCACAAAGGGGCCTTTGAAGGATGCCGCAAAGTCTTTCTGACGACTTTTTGGAGCTGTATTGTTTTTGTCTCTTTTTGACATGCGATGACATTTTTGGCAGTTTTCCCACTGTCAGTTGAAAAGCTTACAGCACCTGGTATTCCCAGGCAGTCTCCCATCCAAGTACTGACCAGGCCCGTCCGTGCTTAGCTTCGGAGATCAGACGAGATCGGGCGTATGCCGGTTGGTGTGGCCGTAAGCTAAGACAAATGCCACAAAGGGGCCTTTTAAGGATGCCGCAAAGTCTTTCTGACGACTTTTTTGGAGCTGTATTGACGTTTTTGTCTTTTTTGACATGCGATGACATTTTTTGGCAGTTTTCCCACCGTCAGTTGAAAAGCTTACAGCACCTGGTATTCCCAGGCGGTCTCCCATCCAAGTACTGACCAGGCCCGTCTGTGCTTAGCTTCCGAGATCAGACGAGATCGGGCGTATGCAGGTTGGTGTGGCCGTAGTTTAAGACTAATGCCACAAAGGGGCCTGTTAAGGATGCCGCAAAGTCTTTCTGACGACTTTTTTGGAGCTGTATTGATGTTTTTGTCTTTTTTGACATGCAATGACATTTTTTGGCAGTTTTCCCACTGTCAGTTGAAAAGCTTACAGCACCTGGTATTCCCAGGCGGTCTCCCATCCAAGTACTGACCAGGCCCGTCCGTGCTTAGCTTCCGAGATCAGACGAGATCGGGCGAATGCAGGTTGGTGTGGCCGTAAGGGAAGACAAAAGCCACAAAGGAGCCATTTAAGGATGCCGCAAAGTCTTTCTGACGACTTTTTTGGAGCTGTATTGATGTTTTTGTTTTTTTGACATCCAATGACATTTTTTGGCAGTTTTCCCACCGTCAGTTGAAAAGCTTACAGCACCTGGTATTCCCAGGCGGTCTCCCATCCAAGTACTGACCAGGCCCGTCCGTGCTTAGCTTCCGAGATCAGACGAGATCGGGCGATGCAGGTTGGTGTGGCCGTAAGTTAAGACAAATGCCACAAAGGGGCCTTTAAGGATGCCGCAAAGTCTTTCTGACGACTTTTTGGAGCTGTATTGATGTTTTTGTCTTTTTGACATGCGATGACATTTTTGGCAGTTTTCCCACCGTCAGTTGAAAAGCTTACAGCACCTGGTATTCCCAGGCGGTCTCCCATCCAAGTACTGACCAGGCCCGTCCGTGCTTAGCTTCCGAGATCAGACGAGATCGGGCGATGCAGGTTGGTGTGGCCGTAAGCAAAGACAAATGCCACAAAGGGGCCTTTAAGGATGCCGCAAAGTCTTTCTGACGACTTTTTGGAGCTGTATTGAAGTTTTTGTCTTTTTGACATGCGATGACATTTTTTGGCAGTTTTCCACCCGTCAGTTCGAAAGATAAAAGCGCCTGGTATTCCCTTGATGTCACCGATCCAAGTACTGAGCAGGCCCGTCCGTGCTTAGCTTCCGAGATCAGACGAGATCGGGCGATGCTGGTTGGTGTGGCCGTAAGCGAAGACACATGCCACAAAGGGGCCTTTTAAGGATGCCTCACAGTCTTTCTGTCGTCTTTTTTTGATCTGTATTGATGTTTTGGTCTTTTTTTGACATGCGATGACATTTTTTGGCAGTTTTCCCACCGTCAGTTGAAAAGCTTACAGCACCTGGTATTCCCAGGCGGTCTCCCATCCAAGTACGGACCAGGCCCGTCTGTGCTTAGCTTCCGAGATCAGACGAGATCGGGCGATGCAGGTTGGTGTGGCCGTAAGTTAAAACAAATGCCACAAAGGGGCCTTTAAGGATGCCGCAAAGTCTTTCTGACGACTTTTTGGAGCTGTATTGATGTTTTTGTCTTTTTGACATGCGATGACATTTTTTGGCAGTTTTCCCACCGGCCAGTTGAAAAGCTTACAGCACCTGGTATTCCCAGGCGGTCTCCCATCCAAGTACTGACCAGGCCCGTCCGTGCTTAGCTTCCGAGATCAGACGAGATCGGGCGATGCAGGTTGGTGTGGCCGTAAGCGAAAACAAATGCCACAAAGGGGCCTTTAAGGATGCCGCAAAGTCTTTCTGACGACTTTTTGGAGCTGTATTGATGTTTTTGTCTTTTTGACATGCGATGACATTTTTGGCAGTTTTCCCACCGTCAGTTGAAAAGCTTACAGCACCTGGTATTCCCAGGCGGTCTCCCATCCAAGTACTGACCAGGCCCGTCTGCGCTTAGCTTCCGAGATCAGACGAGATCGGGCGATGCAGGTTGGTGTGGCCGTAGTTTAAAACAAATGCCACAAAGGGGCCTTTTAAGGATGCCGCAAAGTCTTTCTGACGACTTTTTGGAGCTGTATTGATGTTTTTGTCTTTTTGACATGCGATGACATTTTTGGCAGTTTTCCCACCGTCAGTTGAAAAGCTTACAGCACCTGGTATTCCCAGGCGGTCTCCCATCCAAGTACTGACCAGGCCCGTCCGTGCTTAGCTTCCGAGATCAGACGAGATCGGGCGATGCAGGTTGGTGTGGCCGTAAGTTAAAACAAACGCCACAAAGGGGCCTTTTAAGGATGCCGCAAAGTCTTTCTGACGACTTTTGGAGCTGTATTGATGTTTTTGTCTTTTTGACATGCGATGACATTTTTGGCAGTTTTCCCACCGTCAGTTGAAAAGCTTACAGCACCTGGTATGCCCAGGCGGTCTCCCATCCAAGTACTGACCAGGCCCGTCCGTGCTTAGCTTCCGAGATCAGACGAGATCGGGCGAGTGCAGGACGGTGTGGCGGTAAGCTTAAAACAAATGCCACAAAGGGGCCTTTAAGGATGCCGCAAAGTCTTTCTGACGACTTTTTGGAGCTGTATTGATGTTTTTGTCTTTTTTGACATGCTATGACATTTGTGGGATGTTTTCCAACCGTCAGTTGTTCAGCTCACAGCACCTGGTATTCCCAGGCGGTCTCCCATCCAAGTACTGACCAGGCCCGACCGTGCTTAGCTTCCGAGATCAGACGAGATCGGGCGATGCAGGTTGGTGTGGCCGTAGTTTAAAACAAATGCCACAAAGGGGCCTTTAAGGATGCCGCAAAGTCTTTCTGACGACTTTTTGGAGCTGTATTGATGTTTTTGTCTTTTTGACATGCGATGACATTTTTGGCAGTTTTCCCACCGTCAGTTGAAAAGCTTACAGCACCTGGTATTCCCAGGCGGTCTCCCATCCAAGTACTGACCAGGCCCGTCCGTGCTTAGCTTCCGAGATCAGACGAGATCGGGCGATGCAGGTTGGTGTGGCCGTAAGCGAAAACAAATGCCACAAAGGGGCCTTTAAGGATGCCGCAAAGTCTTTCTGACGACTTTTTGGAGCTGTATTGATGTTTTTGTCTTTTTGACATGCGATGACATTTTTGGCAGTTTTCCCACCGTCAGTTGAAAAGCTTACAGCACCTGGTATTCCCAGGCGGTCTCCCATCCAAGTACTGACCAGGCCCGTCTGCGCTTAGCTTCCGAGATCAGACGAGATCGGGCGTATGCAGGTTGGTGTGGCCGTAAGCTAAGACAAATGCCACAAAGGGGCCTTTAAGGATGCCGCAAAGTCTTTCTGACAACTTTTTGGAGCTGTATTGATGTTTTTGTCTTTTTGACATGCGATGACATTTTTGGCAGTTTTCCCACCGTCAGTTGAAAAGCTTACAGCACCTGGTATTCCCAGGCGGTCTCCCATCCAAGTACTGACCAGGCCCGTCCGTGCTTAGCTTCCGAGATCAGACGAGATCGGGCGTATGCAGGTTGGTGTGGCCGTAGTTTAAAAACAAATGCCACAAAGGGGCCTTTAAGGATGCCGCAAAGTCTTTCTGACGACTTTTTGGAGCTGTATTGTTTTTGTCTTTTTGACATGCGATGACATTTTTGGCAGTTTTCCCACCGTCAGTTGAAAAGCTTACAGCACCTGGTATTCCCAGGCGGTCTCCCATCCAAGTACTGACCAGGCCCGTCTGCGCTTAGCTTCCGAGATCAGACGAGATCGGGCATATGCAGGTTGGTGTGGCCGTAAGCTAAAACAAATGCCACAAAGGGGCCTTTTAAGGATGCCGCAAAGTCTTTCTGACGACTTTTTGGAGCTGTATTGATGTTTTTGTCTTTTTGACATGCGATGACATTTTTGGCAGTTTTCCCACTGTCAGTTGAAAAGCTTACAGCACCTGGTATTCCCAGGCGGTCTCCCATCCAAGTACTGACCAGGCCCGTCCGTGCTTAGCTTCCGAGATCAGACGAGATCGGGCGATGCAGGTTGGTGTGGCCGTAAGCGAAAACAAATGCCACAAAGGGGCCTTTAAGGATGCCGCAAAGTCTTTCCGACGACATCTTTGGAGCTGTATTGTTTTCGTACTTTTTGACATGCGTAGTCATTTCTGGGCTGTTTTCCCACCGTCAGTTGAAAAGCTTACAGCACCTGGTATTGCCAGGCGGTCTCCCATCCAAGTACTGACCAGGCCCGTCTGCGCTTAGCTTCCGAGATCAGACGAGATGTATGCAGGTTGGTGTGGCCGTAAGCGAAGACAAATGCCACAAAGGGGCCTTTAAGGATGCCGCAAAGTCTTTCTGACAACTTTTTGGAGCTGTATTGTTTTTGTCTTTTTGACATGCGATGACATTTTTGGCAGTTTTCCCACTGTCAGTTGAAAAGCTTACAGCACCTGGTATTCCCAGGCGGTCTCCCATCCAAGTACTGACCACGCCCGTCCGTGCTTAGCTTCCGAGATCAGACGAGTTCGGGCGATGCAGGTTGGTGTGGTCAGAAGAAGACAAATGCCACAAAGGGGCCTTTAAGGATGCCGCAAAGTCTTTCTGACGACTTTTTGGAGCTGTATTGAAGTTTTTGTCTTTTTGACATGCGATGACATTTTTGGCAGTTTTCCCACCGTCAGTTGAAAAGCTTACAGCACCTGGTATTCCCAGGCGGTCTCCCCATCCAAGTACTGACCAGGCCCGTCTGCGCTTAGCTTCCGAGATCAGACGAGATCGGGTGTATGCAGGTTGGTGTGGCCGTAAGCTAAAAAAAAAGCCACAAAGGGGCCTTTAAGGATGCCGCAAAGTCTTTCTGACGACTTTTTGGAGCTGTATTGTTGTTTTTGTCTTTTTGACATGCGATGACATTTTTTGGCAGTTTTCCCACTGTCAGTTGAAAAGCTTACAGCACCTGGTATTCCCAGGCGGTCTCCCATCCAAGTACTGACCAGTCCCGTCTGTGCTTCGCTTCCGAGATCAGACGAGATCGGGCGTATGCAGGTTGGTGTGGCCGTAAGCTAAAACAAAGGCCACAAAGGGGCCTTTTAAGGATGCCGCAAAGGCTTACTGACAACTTTTTGGAGCTGTATTAGTTTTTGTCTTTTTGACATGCGATGACATTTTTGGCAGTTTTCCCACCGCCAGTTGAAAAGCTTACAGCACCTTGTATTCCCAGGCGGTCTCCCATCCAAGTACTGACCAGGCCCGTCAGTGCTTAGCTTCCGAGATCAGACGAGATCGGGCCTATGCAGGTTGGTGTGGCCGTAGTTTAAGACAAATGCCACAAAGGGGCCTTTAAGGATGCCGCAAAGTCTTTCTGACGACTTTTTTGGAGCTGTATTGAAGTTTTTGTCTTTTTGACATGCGATGACATTTTTGGCAGTTTTCCCACCGTCAGTTGAAAAGCTTACAGCACCTGGTATTCCCAGGCGGTCTCCCATCCAAGTACTGACCAGGCCCGTCCGTGCTTAGCTTCCGAGATCAGACGAGATCGGGCGATGCAGGTTGGTGTGGCCGTAAGCTAAAACAAATGCCACAAAGGGGCCTTTTAAGGATGCCGCAAAGTCTTTCTGACGACTTTTTGGAGCTGTATTGTTTTTGTCTTTTTGACATGCAATGACATTTTTTGGCAGTTTTCCCACCATCAGTTGAAAAGCTTACAGCACCTGGTATTCCCAGGCGGTCTCCCATCCAAGTACTGACCAGGCCCGTCCGTGCTTAGCTTCCGAGATCACACGAGATCGGGTGTATGCAGGTAGGTGTGGCCGTAAGTTTAAAGACAAATGCCACAAAGGGGCCTTTAAGGATGCCGCAAAGTCTTTCTGACAACTTTTTGGAGCTGTATTGAAGTTTTTGTCTTTTTGACATGCGATGACATTTTTTGGCAGTTTTCCCACCGCCAGTTGAAAAGCTTACAGCACCTGGTATTCCCAGGCGGTCTCCCATCCAAGTACTGACCAGGCCCGTCCGTGCTTAGCTTCCGAGATCAGACGAGATCGGGCGATGCAGGTTGGTGTGGCCGTAGTTTAAAACAAATGTCACAAAGGGGCCTTTAAGGATGCCGCAAAGTCTTTCTGACAACTTTTTGGAGCTGTATTGTTTTTTGTCTTTTTGACATGCGATGACATTTTTTGGCAGTTTTCCCACCGTCAGTTGAAAAGCTTACAGCACCTGGTATTCCCAGGCGGTCTCCCATCCAAGTACTGACCAGGCCCGTCCGTGCTTAGCTTCCGAGATCAGACGAGATCGGGCGTATGCAGGTTGGTGTGGCCGTAAGTTTAAAACAAATGCCACAAAGGGGCCTTTAAGGATGCCGCAAAGTCTTTCTGACAACTTTTTGGAGCTGTATTGTTTTTGTCTTTTTGACATGCGATGACATTTTTTGGCAGTTTTCCCACCGTCAGTTGAAAAGCTTACAGCACCTGGTATTCCCAGGCGGTCTCCCATCCAAGTACTGACCAGGCCCGTCCGTGCTTAGCTTCCGAGATCAGACGAGATCGGGCGTATGCAGGTTCGTGTGGCCGTAAGCGAAGACAAATGCCACAAAGGGGCCTTTTAAGGATGCCGCAAAGGCTTTCTGACGACTTTTTTGGAGCTGTATTTTTTTTTAATTTTTTGACACGCGATGACATTTTTTGGCAGTTTTCCCACTGTCAGTTGAAAAGCTTACAGCACCTGGTATTCCCAGGCGGTCTCCCATCCAAGTACTGACCAGGCCCGTCCGTGCTTAGCTTCCGAGATCAGACGTATGCAGGTTGGTGTGGTCAGCAGCTAAGACAAATGCCACAAAGGGGCCTTTAAGGATGCCGCAAAGTCTTTCTGACGACTTTTTGGAGCTGTATTGAAGTTTTTGTCTTCCTTTTTGACTTGCTATGCCATTTTTTGGCAGTTTTCCCACCGTCAGTTGAAAAGCTGACAGCACCTGGTATTCCCAGGCGGTCTCCCATCCAAGTACTGACCAGGCCCGTCCGTGCTTAGCTTCCGAGATCAGACGAGACCGGGCGATGCAGGTTGGTGTGGCCGTAAGCTAAAACAAATGCCACAAAGGGGCCTTTAAGGATGCCGCAAAGTCTTTCTGACGACTTTTTGGAGCTGTATTGTTTTTGTCTTTTTGACATGCGATGACATTTTTTGGCAGTTTTCCCACCGTCAGTTGAAAAGCTTACAGCACCTGGTATTCCCAGGCGGTCTCCCATCCAAGTACTGACCAGGCCCGTCCGTGCTTAGCTTCCGAGATCAGACGAGATCGGGCGATGCAGGTTGGTGTGGCCGTAGGCTAAAACAAATGCCACAAAGGGGCCTTTTAAGGATGCCGCAAAGTCTTTCTGACAACTTTTTGGAGCTGTATTGTTGTTGTCGTTTTTGACACGCGATGACATTTTTTGGCAGTTTTCCCACCGTCAGTTGAAAAGCTTATAGCACCTGGTATTCCCAGGCGGTCTCCCATCCAAGTACTGACCAGGCCCGTCCGTGCTTAGCTTCCGAGATCAGACGAGATCGGGCGATGCAGGTTGGTGTGGCCGTAAGTTTAAGACAAATGCCACAAAGGGGCCTTTAAGGATGCCGCAAAGTCTTTCTGACGACTTTTTGAGCTGTATTGATGTTTTTGTCTTTTTTTGACATGCGATGACATTTTTTGGCAGTTTTCCCACCGTCAGTTGAAAAGCTTACAGCACCTGGTATTCCCAGGCGGTCTCCCATCCAAGTACTGGCCAGGCCCGTCCGTGCTTAGCTTGCGAGATCAGACGAGATCGGGCTTGAGAAGTGTGGTGAGGCCGTAAGCGAAGACAATTGCCACAAAGGGGCCTTTAAGGATGCCGCAAAGTCTTTCTGACGACTTTTTGGAGCTGTATTGAAGTTTTTGTCTTTTTGTTCGTGCATTGACATTTTTTGTGATTTTTCCCACCGTCAGTTGAAAAGCTTACAGCACCTGATATTCCCAGGCTGTCTCCCATCCAAATACTGACCAGGCCCGTCCGTGTTTAGCTTCCGAGATCAGACGAGATCGGGCGATGCAGGTTGGTGTGGTCAGAATGGAAGACAAATGCCACAAAGGGGCCTTTAAGGATGCCGCAAAGTCTTTCTGACGACTTTTTTGGAGCTGTATTGAAGTTTTTGTCTTTTTGACATGCGATGACGATTATCGGCAGTTGTCCCACCATCAGTTGAAAAGATTACCGCTACTGGTATTCCCAGGCGGTCTCCGATCCCAGTACTGACCATGCCGGCCCGCTCTCTGCTTACCTGATCAGACGAGATCGGGCGTATGCAGGTTGGTGTGGCCGTAAGCTAAACCAAATGCCACAAAGGGGCCTCTTAAGAATGCCGCAAAGTCTTTCTGACAACTTTTTCGGAGCTGTATTGTTTTTGTCTTTTTTGACATGCGATGACATTTTTTGGCAGTTTTCCCACCGTCAGTTGAAAAGCTTACAGCACCTGGTATTGCCAGGCGGTCTCCCATCCAAGTACTGACCAGGCCCGTCCGTGCTTAGCTTCCGAGATCAGACGAATGCATTTTTTTTTTTTTCTCTTTTTTATTGAAGACAATCAAACAATCACAAAACACACACACTTAATATTCACAAATCCCTCCACCACCCAGAACACAAAAAAATCAGGAGTATTTACACATTGTAGAACTATTTACATACATGACTATTTAAATATTTACATATTTACAAAACAAAAAAAAAAAAAAAAAAAACACTACATTGATTACCCATTGTCAAAGTGAAACACCAATCCCCATCTCCTCGATTGTGATGAACGTGTTCCTCCACAAACCCCTTGTCTAAATCATCCCCATCAATATAACTATAAATCAAATTAATATCCCTCCTGATCAGTCTTTGAAAATTGTCCAAACCTCAGCTCTCCTCCTCTCATATTGGGCCAAGTTCCTTCTCAGTTTGACGGCAAGCCTTGCATGGCTCAGCACATAGTTTACAAGAGACACATTGCACTCACTCCTTCGCCCATTCACTCCAAACAACCACAACCTCTTCCAATCCATTCTCTCTGCCATGTTCCCACTCCAACATCTATTTATCAATTCTTTCATTCTCTCAAAATAAACTTGTAATCCTTCACATTCGACAAACTCATGCATACATGTTTCAACACACACACCACACACCTCGCACTCTTTCCTCACGCCTCATCAAATTTGCTAATAACTAAATTATTGAAAACCCTGTTGTGACGTAACAAAAATCAAAATCTTCGTGACTCCACACTGTTCCATTTAACGCTCAAATTTTTCCATATATTCTTCACATCCATGTCACTCACCACTCTCTCCCACACTTTTTCAGCAGCCGGTCTCCTCATATCCCTCCCTCTTAACACTATATATCACTCTTGTTTTCACACTTGTCAAACTCACACACTTATCCCCTCTCCCACATACATCTCCAACTCCCTCCTTCGTCCATATCAGCCTCTCTCTCAATCATACATTTCCATTCATTCGGTATCCCTTTATTTTTCCCATCACCTCCTCTGCCATGCCCAACCAGTCTCCCCCCATCTCTCTCTCACTTCATCCACTATCACCTGTGCCCTCATAAACCCCGGTACATATTCATGGACTAAATCCCTGATTTTTCTGAACCCTGCCCTCCATATGACTCCGTTATATATTGTTTCCCCATTGTGTGTTATTTTCTGATTCATGAATATTGGTTGTTCCCATACCTGGCTCACATTCTTACACTCATACTTCATATTGCTCACAAACTCTCCCCACTCTCCAACATCTCCTGATAAAACTCAGTCACACCACTCATCATCCCTTTCTTCAATTTCATAAACACCACACTCTCTCCACACTCTCCACATTTATCCAACACCCTCTTAAAAACACCTTCCATACATGGTCCTTCTTATTTTTTAAAAACCTCACCATCATCTTCACCCTCAGTGCTTTCTTCTTCTTCTCTAGATTAATCAACTTTAACCCACCGTCCCTCGCACTGCTTTTCCATCACCTCCCGTGCAATCCTCACTCCCTTCCCTCCCCACACAAACTCACTCACCATTCTGTTCACCTCTTGGATCACTCTCTCAGGCACATCCATCACATTCATCACATACACAAGCTTACTCATCACCAGCGTGTTCACAACCGCCACCTTCCCTTTAAGTTTCAACCCCTAACTTTCCAAAATCCTAACGATCTCTTTATTTTATTAATTATCTCCTCATATTGAATGTCTCTCCTTTCCTATCTTCTATCCCTAAATATATCCCTAACACCCTAAAATAATCCTTTCTCTCGCTCAGCCCTATCTCACATCTCCCTACTCTATCAGTCCCTATGTACATAATCTCTGATTTCTCAATATTAACCTTCGCCCCTGACGCCTCTACCATACATCCCTACACTCTTAAATACTTCACCTACACTATCCTTATCCCTAACTGTGACTGTTGTGTCGTCTGCATACTGATATAATAAACTGGTGCTCCCATCCGTAACTCTATGCCCCTAATCTCACCATTGTGCGACAGGAGTGCCGCTAGCGGTTCCCACGACAGAGAGTACAGCAGAGCCGACAGCGGACACCCCTGTCTAACTGACCTCTCTAACCTAAACGTGTCTGTGACTATCCCATTAATCTTAATACAACTAACTGCCCTGCTATACAACCTCCTAATCCACCCAATTAACCTGTGCCCAAATCCCATTTTCTCTAACACCCTGTACAAATATTTGTGATCTACTCTGTCAAATGCTTTATTTAAATCTAGACTCACCACTATCCCTGATCCCTGCTCTTTCATGTAATGTATTGTGTCCCTCACGCTACTGATTGTGTCCGCTATGTCCCTACCTGGTATGCTGTATGCTTGTGTATTTCCCACCACCTTCCCTATAACTCTTTAATCCTATTAGCTAACACCCGTGCCAGAATTTTGTAGTCATTATTTAACATGCTAAGCGGCCTGTAATTTTCTAATCTTTCCCTAGCTCCCTTTTTGTAAATGATGCTAACTACCCCTATTGTCATGCTCTCTACCATCTGCCCTGTTTCTTCTATCCATCTAAATAACCTCTCTAATACTGGTACTAACTCTACCCTAAATTCCCTATAAAACTCTCCTGTCAACCCATCTATCCCTGGACTCTTATTCCTCCCTAACCCTGCTATTGCTGCTTCTATCTCACCTGTCCCTATCTCTCCCTCACAGCTGTCCCTGTCATCTTCACTCAGCCTAGCTCTAACTTTATCTAACACTAACTCTATATCCCTATCCTCTATCTCATCTTTCCTAAATAAATCTTTATAAAACTCCTGCACTCTCTCAGCTATCCCTACAAAATCTGTCACCATCCTCCCATCTTTCCCTACCACTTTTCCGAAATAATTTTTTCCCTGCTTACTTTTTCCCATCCCTAAAAAGTACCTAGTGCATTTCTCACCCTCAACTAAATTCCTAGCACTACTCCTATCGCCTCATTACACCTTTTCTGCTCTATTTCCCTCAACTCTTCTTTTATCCTGATATATTCTCCTAAATCTCTCCCTGTCTAGCTATCCACTCTCCTTATTTCCCTATCTAACTCCTCTTTTAGCTCCCTCTCTCACCCTGTCTCTCATTTTCCTGTCCCTACAATATTTTATACTCATATTTTTAATTCCCTCTTCCACACTCTCCCACCACCTCCCTATGATCTCATCATACATTCTCTCATCCATCCTTCTTCTCAGACACTCTCTCACTTTCATCTTATAATCTTTCTCTTTCAACACATCACCATTCAGACACCACACTCCCCCCCCCTCCTCCCGTGTACACCCCAAACTGAACCCTATCACCTTGTGATCACTAAGTGCAGTTACATTAAAAGCTATTGGCCCTATCCTATCCTCTATGCCCCTTGTGCTCAGTACTAAATCCATCCTACCTTGTTTTAACACACCCTCCACTATTTGTGCTCTGGTAAAATCTCTCCCATCCACATTCCTTTCTCTCCCCACATCCATCATATCTTTCACACTCATCATTTCATTCAACACGCCTCGACTTAATCACTCCTATAACACACATTCGACACATCCATTCTCCCTAAACACACATTAAAATCCCCACTATGATACAGTTTTGTTGACACATCCCCCCACTTTACTAAAAATCCCTCCTTTCCCTCTCATCATTTGGTGCATATATATTGATCAACTGAAAAGTTTCCATGTGCTCAAAATTAATCCCTATCACTCTCCCTCACCATCATTCACACACATCCTCACATCCTCAATCACACCTCTTTACACAAAATTGCCACCCCTTTCACTCTGTTCTCACCATTATTCACAAAAGTTTCCCCACCCACTCCTTCACACACTCTCTCATACACTCACCATCCCAATGTGTCTCTTGTAAACAGATTATGTCGGCTGAGCATCTTTGCAAGGCTTGCCGTCCGCCTGTCTACACTTCTTAGCCCATTAGCGTTAAAGGAGGAGACGCTGATCATAATAAACAAAAATAAAAAAAGAAAATAAACTCACTCAGCGCTTATTTGTGCTTTTTCTTCATCTTGGACCGCCTTGATGATTTCTTTCCTCCTCTGTGGCTTTTTCCGAGTCTCTGCCACCTTACTCCAGGTGTCCCCATCACTGTCCGTGATATCAGAGTAGTTCACAGTCCCATCTTCCTCCCCTCCCCTGGTCTCCCAGAGTCCCATCACCCACACTCCTTGCCTGCTCCTTCTTCTCATCCTTCTCCGTCCGCAAGGCCCCCGCCTGTGTTTTCCTCCTCCTCTGCGCTCTTTTTCCTCCGCTGCCACATCTCCCTCTGCTCCCGACTGTTCCTCTCCCTCCTCCATTCTCTCCTCTAGTTCCTCGCCCTGTCCCGCTTGTCTCTCCCTCTCCTCCGTCCGCATCTCCATTCTCCTCCTCTCCGCTTCCTCTCGCCTCCGCCTCCTCTCGTCCCTGCTCCTCTCGCCTCCGCCTCCTCTCGCCCCCGCTTCCTCTCGCCTCCGCCTCCGGTCCCCGTGGTCCTGATGCCTTTCCTCGCTCTCCTTTCTCTCCCGCCCTCCTCCATCTGCACATTCTCTGGCGTAGTGTCCTTGTTTATGGCATCTATAGCATGTGAATTCTGGGCAGTCGCGCAGGATGTGCCCTGGTTTTATGCACAGCCTGCATACTTTAACTTGCCTGTCGTGGGATTACGCTGGAAGTATTCCGGTCCCGCTGCCGTGTCAAATTTAACAGAATATGGTAGTGACTGGATGTCTTTGTTGAATTTAACTTTAACATATCTTGTCCCATCAGCTATGTTTGTGTCTGGCCACATCCTTCTCCTTATGGTAGACACCGGCGCTACACCCCAGTTAACAAGTTTCATTGTG
This sequence comes from Synanceia verrucosa, assembly GCA_029721515.1. Lineage (NCBI taxonomy): Eukaryota > Metazoa > Chordata > Actinopteri > Perciformes > Synanceiidae > Synanceia > Synanceia verrucosa. Next base: position 19,331 of record JAQQSB010000906.1, on the reverse strand, counting down.
ATTTCCTCATCTGTGATGTATGCCGGCAGACCCATAAAAGACACAACCATCTCATCATTACAGAGTTCTTTCCCGATGATGTTGGCGTTTTTTATTTTTATCCCATCCAGCAATTTGTTTTTTGCTCCCTCTTTCCCCATGGTGATCTCATATTTAAGTCTCCCAACAGTCCTGCATGCAATCAAATCACCGCATTTTTCTTTGATGTTTCTGATTAGCTCCATCACTGTTATATTGTCCTCTCCTTCGATTTCCACACTTACTGTTAGCTCTTTTTTGTAAGTGGTTTTATTTATTACAGCCATACCATGTCCGTGTTCTTCTGAGCGTTGTCCTTGTCCATTCATAAAATTTATCTCCGTGTTGACCGTCCCAGAGAGCATTTTGCTGCTCCCCGCACAGTGAGACACTGCAGGGGAACACAGTCCAAAATTAGAAACAAGGAAAGTTCAGTAATCTGAAACTTATCCTGACAAAAAATTGCAATACAGGCTGCCACACACACAGCAGTGATGATGTGGCAGTGATGATGTGGCACTTCTCTCTCTCTCTCTCTCTCTCAGTGGGCGATGCAGGTTGGTGTGGCCGTAATGGAAAACAAATGCCACAAAGGGGCCTTTAAGGATGCCGCAAAATCTTTCTGACAACTTTTTCGGAGCTGTATTGAAGTTTTTGTCTTTTTTGACATGCGATGACATTTTTTGGCAGTTTTCCCACCGACAGTTGAAAAGCTTGCAGCACCTGGTATTCCCAGGCAGTCTCCCATCCAAGTACTGACGAGGCCCGTCCGTGCTTAGCCTCCGAGATCAGACGAGATCGGGCGTATGCAGGTTGGTGTGGCCGTAAGGGAAGACAAAAGCCACAAAGGAGCCTTTTAAGGATGCCGCAAAATCTTTCTGACGACTTTTTTCATGCTGTATTGTTTTTGTCTTTTTTGACATGCGATGACATTTTTTGGCAGTTTTCCCACCGTCAGTTGAAAAGCTTACAGCACCTGGTATTCCCAGGCGGTCTCCCATCCAAGTACTGACCAGGCCCGTCTGTGCTTAGCTTCCGAGATCAGACGAGATCGGGCGTATGCAGGTTGGTGTGGCCAAGCGAAGACAAATGCCACAAAGGGGCCTTTAAGGATGCCGCAAAGTCTTTCTGACGACTTTTTGGAGCTGTATTGATGTTTTTGTCTTTTTGACATGCGATGACATTTTTTGTCAGTTTTCCCACCGTCAGTTGAAAAGTGAACAGCACCTGGTATTCCCAGGCGGTCTCCCATCCAAGTACTGACCAGGCCCGTCCGTGCTTAGCTTCCGAGATCAGACGAGATCGGGCGATGCAGGTTGGTGTGGCCGTAAGGAAAACAAATGCCACAAAGGGGCCTTTAAGGATGCCGCAAAGTCTTTCTGACAACTTTTTCGGGGCTGTATTGATGTTTTTGTCTTTTTGACAGGCGATGACATTTTTTGGCAGTTTTCCCACCGTCAGTTGAAAAGCTTACAGCACCTGGTATTCCCAGGCGGTCTCCCATCCAAGTACTGACCAGGCCCGACCGTGCTTAGCTTCCGAGATCAGACGAGATCGGGCGTATGCAGGTTGGTGTGGCCGTAAGCGAAGACAAATGCCACAAAGGGGCCTGTTAAGGATGCCGCAAAGTCTGTCTGTCGACTTTTTGGAGCTGTATTGTTTTTTGTCTTTTTGACATGCGATGACATTTTTGGCAGTCTTCCCACCGTCAGTTGAAAAGCTTACAGCACCTGGTATTCCCAGGCGGTCTCCCATCCAAGTACTGACCAGGCCCGTCCGTGCTTAGCTTCCGAGATCAGACGGGCGATGCAGGTTGGTGTGGCCGTGAAGCGAAGACAAATGCCACAAAGGGGCCTTTAAGGATGCTGCAAAGTCTTTCTGACGACTTTTTTGGAGCTGTATTGATGTTTTTGTCTTTTTTGACATGCGATGACATTTTTTGGCAGTTTTCCCACCGTCAGTTGAAAAGCTTACAGCACCTGGTATTCCCAGGCGGTCTCCCATCCAAGTACTGACCAGGCCCGTCCGTGCTTAGCTTCCGAGATCAGACGAGATCGGGCGATGCAGGTTGGTGTGGCCGTAAGCTTAAAACAAATGCCACAAAGGGGCCTTTTAAGGATGCCGCAAAGTCTTTCTGACGACTTTTTGGAGCTGTATTGAAGTTTTTGTCTTTTTGACATGCGATGACATTTTTTGGCAGTTTTCCCACCGTCAGTTGAAAAGCTTACAGCACCTGGTATTCCCAGGCGGTCTCCCATCCAAGTACTGACCAGGCCCGTCCGTGCTTAGCTTCCGAGATCAGACGAGATCGGGCGATGCAGGTTGGTGTGGTCAGAAGCGAAACCAAATGCCACAAAGGGGCCTTTAAGGATGCCGCAAAGTCTTTCTGACGACTTTTTGGAGCTGTATTGATGTTTTTGTCTTTTTGACATGCGATGACATTTTTTGGCAGTTTTCCCACCGTCAGTTGAAAAGCTTACAGCACCTGGTATTCCCAGGCGGTCTCCCATCCAAGTACTGACCAGGCCCGTCTGCGCTTAGCTTCCGAGATCAGACGAGATCGGGCGATGCAGGTTGGTGTGGCCGTAAGTTAAAACAAATGCCACAAAGGGGCCTTTAAGGATGCCGCAAAGTCTTTCTGACGACTTTTTGGAGCTGTATTGATGTTTTTGTCTTTTTGACATGCGATGACATTTTTTGGCAGTTTTCCCACCGTCAGTTGAAAAGCTTACAGCACCTGGTATTCCCAGGCGGTCTCCCATCCAAGTACTGACCAGGCCCGTCCGCGCTTAGCTTCCGAGATCAGACGAGATCGGGCGATGCAGGTTGGTGTGGTCAGAAGCGAAAACAAATGCCACAAAGGGGCCTTTAAGGATGCCGCAAAGTCTTTCTGACGACTTTTTGGAGCTGTATTGAAGTTTTTGTCTTTTTGACATGCGATGACATTTTTTGGCAGTTTTCCCACCGTCAGTTGAAAAGCTTACAGCACCTGGTATTCCCAGGCGGTCTCCCATCCAAGTACTGACCAGGCCCGTCCGTGCTTAGCTTCCGAGATCAGACGAGATCGGGCGATGCAGGTTGGTGTGGCCGTAAGCCAAAGACAAATGCCACAAAGGGGCCTTTTAAGGATGCCGCAAAGTCTTTCTGACAACTTTTTGGAGCTGTATTGATGTTTTTGTCTTTTTTGACATGCAATGACATTTTTTGGCAGTTTTCCCACTGTCAGTTGAAAAGCTTACAGCACCTGGTATTCCCAGGCGGTCTCCCATCCAAGTACTGACCAGGCCCGTCTGTGCTTAGCTTCCGAGATCAGACGAGATCGGGCGAATGCAGGTTGGTGTGGCCGTAAGGGAAGACAAAAGCCACAAAGGAGCCTTTTAAGGATGCCGCAAAATCTTTCTGACGACTTTTTTGGAGCTGTATTGTTTTTTGTCTTTTTTTGACATGCGATGACATTTTTGGCAGTTTTCCCACCGTCAGTTGAAAAGCTTACAGCACCTGGTATTCCCAGGCGGTCTCCCATCCAAGTACTGACCAGGCCCGTCCGTGCTTAGCTTCCGAGATCAGACGAGATCGGGCGATGCAGGTTGGTGTGGCCGTAAGCGAAAAACAAATGCCACAAAGGGGCCTTTAAGGATGCCGCAAAGTCTTTCTGACGACTTTTTGGAGCTGTATTGATGTTTTTGTCTTTTTGACATGCGATGACATTTTTTGGCAGTTTTCCCACCGTCAGTTGAAAAGCTTACAGCACCTGGTATTCCCAGGCGGTCTCCGATCAAAGTACTGACCAGGCCCGTCCGTGCTTAGCTTCCGAGATCAGACGAGATCGGGCGATGCAGGTTGGTGTGGCCGTAAGTGAAAACAAATGCCACAAAGGGGCCTTTAAGGATGCCGCAAAGTCTTTCTGACGACTTTTTGGAGCTGTATTGATGTTTTTGTCTTTTTGACATGCGATGACATTTTTGGCAGTTTTCCCACCGTCAGTTGAAAAGCTTACAGCACCTGGTATTCCCAGGCGGTCTCCCATCCAAGTAGTGACAGGCCCATCCGAGCTTAGCTTCCGAGATCAGACGAGATCGTGCGGATGCAGGTAGGTGTGGCCGCAAGCGAAAACAAATGCCACAAAGGGGCCTTTAAGGATGCCGCAAAGTCTTTCTGACGACTTTTTGGGAGCTGTATTGATGTTTTTGTCTTTTTTGACATGCGATGACATTTTTTGGCAGTTTTCCCACTGTCAGTTGAAAAGCTTACAGCACCTGGTATTCCCAGGCGGTCTCCCATCCAAGTACTGACCAGGCCCGTCTGCGCTTAGCTTCCGAGATCAGACGAGATCGGGCGATGCAGGTTGGTGTGGTCAGAAGTTTAAACAAATGCCACAAAGGGGCCTTTTAAGGATGCCGCAAAGTCTTTCTGACGACTTTTTTGGAGCTGTATTGATACTTTTGTCTTTTTTGACATGCGATGACATTTTTTGGCAGTTTTCCCACTGTCAGTTGAAAAGCTTACAGCACCTGGTATTCCCAGGCGGTCTCCCATCCAAGTACTGACCAGGCCCGTCCGTGCTTAGCTTCCGAGATCAGACGAGATCGGGCGTATGCAGGTTGGTGTGGCCGTAAGCAAAGACAAACGCCACAAAGGGGCCTTTTAAGGATGCCGCAAAGTCTTTCTGACGACTTTTTTGGAGCTGTATTGATGTTTTTGTCTTTTTTGACATGCGATGACATTTTTTGGCAGTTTTCCCACCGTCAGTTGAAAAGCTTACAGCACCTGGTATTCCCAGGCGGTCTCCCATCCAAGTACTGACCAGGCCCGTCCGTGCTTAGCTTCCGAGATCAGACGAGATCGGGCGATGCAGGTTGGTGTGGCCGTAAGCGAAAACAAATGCCACAAAGGGGCCTTTAAGGATGCCGCAAAGTCTTTCTGACGACTTTTTGGAGCTGTATTGAAGTTTTTGTCTTTTTTTCACATGCGATGACATTTTTTGGCAGTTTTCCCACCGTCAGTTGAAAAGCTTACAGCACCTGGTATTCCCAGGCGGTCTCCCATCCAAGTACTGACCAGGCCCGACCGTGCTTAGCTTCCGAGATCAGACGAGATCGGGCGTATGCAGGTTGGTGTGGCCGTAAGCTTAAAACAAATGCCACAAAGGGGCCTTTAAGGATGCCGCAAAGTCTTTCTGACGACTTTTTGGAGCTGTATTGTTTTTTGTCTTTTTGACATGCGATGACATTTTTGGCAGTTTTCCCACTGTCAGTTGTAAAGCTTACAGCACCTGGTATTCCCAGGCGGTCTCCCATCCAAGTACTGACCAGGCCCGTCCGTGCTTAGCTTCCGAGATCAGACGAGATCGGGCGATGCAGGTTGGTGTGGCCGTAAGCGAAGACAAATGCCACAAAGGGGCCTTTAAGGATGCCGCAAAGTCTTTCTGACGACTTTTTTGGAGCTGTATTGAAGTTTTTGTCTTTTTGACATGCGATGACATTTTTTGGCAGTTTTCCCACCGCCAGTTGAAAAGCTTACAGCACCTGGTATTCCCAGGCGGTCTCCCATCCAAGTACTGACCAGGCCCGTCCGTGCTTAGCTTCCGAGATCAGACGAGATCGGGCGATGCAGGTTGGTGTGGCCGTAAGCTTAAACAAATGCCACAAAGGGGCCTTTAAGGATGCCGCAAAGTCTTTCTGACAACTTTTTGGAGCTGTATTGAAGTTTTTGTCTTTTTGACATGCGATGACATTTTTTGGCAGTTTTCCCACCGTCAGTTGAAAAGCTTACAGCACCTGGTATTCCCAGGCGGTCTCCCATCCAAGTACTGACCAGGCCCGTCCGTGCTTAGCTTCCGAGATCAGACGAGATCGGGCGATGCAGGTTGGTGTGGCCGTAAGTTAAAACAAATGCCACAAAGGGGCCTTTAAGGATGCCGCAAAGTCTTTCTGACGACTTTTTGGAGCTGTATTGATGTTTTTGTCTTTATTGACATGCGATGACATTTTTTGGCAGTTTTCCCACTGTCAGTTGAAAAGCTTATAGCACCTGGTATTCCCAGGCGGTCTCCCATCCAAGTACTGACCAGGCCCGTCCGTGCTTAGCTTCCGAGATCAGACGAGATCGGGCGATGCAGGTTGGTGTGGCCGTAAGTTTAAAACAAATGCCACAAAGGGGCCTTTTAAGGATGCCGCAAAGTCTTTCTGACGACTTTTTGGAGCTGTATTGATGTTTTTGTCTTTTTGACATGCGATGACATTTTTTGGCAGTTTTCCCACCGTCAGTTGAAAAGCTTACAGCACCTGGTATTCCCAGGCGGTCTCCCATCCAAGTACTGACCAGGCCCGGTCCGTGCTTAGCTTCCGAGATCAGACGAGATCGGGCGATGCAGGTTGGTGTGGCCGTAAGCTAAAAACAAATGCCACAAAGGGGCCTTTAAGGATGCCGCAAAGTCTTTCTGACGACTTTTTGGAGCTGTATTGATTTTTGTCTTTTTGACATGCAATGACATTTTTTGGCAGTTTTCCCACTGTCAGTTGAAAAGCTTACAGCACCTGGTATTCCCAGGCGGTCTCCCATCCAAGTACTGACCAGGCCCGTCCGTGCTTAGCTTCCGAGATCAGACGAGATCGGGCGATGCAGGTTGGTGTGGCCGTATTAAGACAAACGCCACAAAGGGGCCTTTAAGGATGCCGCAAAGTCTTTCTGACAACTTTTTGGAGCTGTATTGTTTTTGTCTTTTGACATGCGATGACATTTTTTGGCAGTTTTCCCACCGTCAGTTGAAAAGCTTACAGCACCTGGTATTCCCAGGCGGTCTCCCCATCCAAGTACTGACCAGGCCCGTCCCGTGCTTAGCTTCCGAGATCAGACGAGATCGGGCGTATGCAGGTTGGTGTGGCCGTAAGCTAAGCAAATGCCACAAAGGGGCCTTTAAGGATGCCGCAAAGTCTTTCTGACAACTTTTTTGGAGCTGTATTGAAGTTTTTGTCTTTTTTGACATGCGATGACATTTTTTGGCAGTTTTCCCACCGTCAGTTGAAAAGCTTACAGCACCTGGTACTCCCAGGCGGTCTCCCATCCAAGTACTGACCAGGCCCGTCCGTGCTTAGCTTCCGAGATCAGACGAGATCGGGCGTATGCAGGTTGTTGTGGCCGTAAGCCAAAACAAATGCCACAAAGGGGCCTTTTTTCAAGCTGTACTGTTTTTGTCTTTTTTGACATGCGATGACATTTTTTGGCAGTTTTCCCACCGTCAGTTGAGAAGCTTACAGCACCTGGTATTCCCAGGCGGTCTCCCATCCAAGTACTGACCAGTCCCGTCCGTGCTTAGCTTCCGAGATCAGACGAGATCGGGCGTATGCAGGTTGGCGTGGCCAGTTTAAAACAAATGCCACAAAGGGGCCTTTAAGGATGCCGCAAAGTCTTTCTGACGACTTTTTGGAGCTGTATTGATGTTTTTGTCTTTTTGACATGCGATGACATTTTTTGGCAGTTTTCCCACCGTCAGTTGAAAGCTTACAGCACCTGGTATTCCCAGGCGGTCTCCCATCCAAGTACTGACCAGGCCCGTCCGTGCTTAGCTTCCGAGATCAGACGAGATCGGGCATATGCAGGTTGGTGTGGCCGTAAAAACAAATGCCACAAAGGGGCCTTTAAGGATGCCGCAAAGTCTTTCTGACGACTTTTTGGAGCTGTATTAATGTTTTTGTCTTTTATGACATGGGATGACATTTTTTGGCAGTTTTCTCACCGTCTTTTGAAAGGCTTACAGCACCTGGTATGCCCAGGCGGTCTCCCATCCAAGTACTGACCAGGCCCGACCGTGCTTAGCTTCCGAGATCAGACGAGATCGGGCGTATGCAGGTTGGTGTGGCCGTAAGCTAAAACAAATACCACAAAGGGGCCTTTAAGGATGCCGCAAAGTCTTTCTGACGAACTTTTTGGAGCTGTATTGATGTTTTTGTCTTTTTGACATGCGATGACATTTTTTGGCAGTTTTCCCACCGTCAGTTGAAAGCTTACAGCACCTGGTATTCCCAGGCGGTCTCCCATCCAAGTACTGACCAGGCCCGTCCGCGCTTAGCTTCCGAGATCTGACGTATGCAGGTTGGTGTGGCCGTAAGCGAAGACAAATGCCACAAAGGGGCCTTTAAGGATGCCGCAAAGTCTTTCTGACGACTTTTTGGAGCTGTATTGTTTTTGTCTTTTTGACATGCGATGACATTTTTTGGCAGTTTTCCCACCGTCATTTGAAAAGCTTACAGCACCTGGTATTCCCAGGCGGTCTCCCATCCAAGAACTGAACATGCCCTTCCGTGCTTAGCTTCCGAGATCAGACGAGATCGGGCGATGCAGGTTGGTGTGGCCGTAAGCTTAAAAACAAATGCCACAAAGGGGCCTTTAAGGATGCCGCAAAGTCTTTCTGACGACTTTTTGGAGCTGTATTGAAGTTTTTGTCTTTTTGACATGCGATGACATTTTTGGCAGTTTTCCCACCGGCCAGTTGAAAAGCTTACAGCACCTGGTATTCCCAGGCGGTCTCCCATCCAATTACTGATCAGGCCCGTCTGTGCTTAGCTTCCGAGATCAGACGAGATCGGGCGATGCAGGTTGGTGTGGCCGTAAGTTTAAAACAAATGCCACAAAGGGGCCTTTAAGGATGCCGCAAAGTCTTTCTGACGACTTTTTGGAGCTGTATTGAAGTTTTTGTCTTTTTGACATGCGATGACATTTTTTGGCAGTTTTCCCACCGCCAGTTGAAAAGCTTACAGCACCTGGTATTCCCAGGCGGTCTCCCATCCAAGTACTGACCAGGCCCGTCCGTGCTTAGCTTCCGAGATCAGACGAGATCGGGCGATGCAGGTTGGTGTGGCCGTCAGTTTAAAAACAAATGCCACAAAGGGGCCTTTAAGGATGCCGCAAAGTCTTTCTGACGACTTTTTTGGAGCTGTATTGAAGTTTTTGTCTTTTTGACATGCGATGACATTTTTGGCAGTTTTCCCACCGTCAGTTGAAAACCTTACAGCACCTGGTATTCCCAGGCGGTCTCCCATCCAAGTACTGACCAGGCCCGTCCGTGCTTAGCTGCCGAGATCAGACGAGATCGGGCGATGCAGGTTGGTGTGGCCGTAAGCGAAACAAATGCCACAAAGGGGCCTTTAAGGATGCCGCAAAGTCTTTCTGACGACTTTTGGAGCTGTATTGAAGTTTTTGTCTTTTTGACATGCGATGACATTTTTGGCAGTTTTCCCACCGTCAGTTGAAAAGCTTACAGCACCTGGTATTCCCAGGCGGTCTCCCATCCAAGTACTGAACAGGCCCGTCCATC
>JAQQSB010000906.1:0-7500 GCA_029721515.1 Synanceia verrucosa | reverse complement strand
CAGGCCCGTCCGTGCTTAGCTTCCGAGATCAGACGAGATCGGGCGTATGCAGGTTGGTGTGGCCGTAAGTTGAAACAAATGCCACAAAGGGGCCTTTTAAGGATGCCGCAAAGTATTTCAGACGACTTTTTGGAGCTGTATTGAAGTTTTTGTCTTTTTGACATGCGATGACATTTTTTGGCAGTTTTCCCACCGTCAGTTGAAAAGCTTACAGCACCTGGTATTCCCAGGCGGTCTCCCATCCAAGTACTGACCAGGCCCGTCTGCGTTTAGCTTCCGAGATCAGACGAGATCGGGCGATGCAGGTTGGTGTGGCCAGCTTAAGACAAATGCCACAAAGGGGCCTTTAAGGATGCCGCAAAGTCTTTCTGACGACTTTTTGGAGCTGTATTGTTTTTGTCTTTTTGACATGCGATGACATTTTTGGCAGTTTTCCCACCGTCAGTTGAAAAGCTTACAGCACCTGGTATTCCCAGGCGGTCTCCCATCCAAGTACTGACCAGGCCCGTCCGTGCTTAGCATCCGAAATCAGACGAGATCGGGCGATGCAGGTTGGTGTGGCCGTAGTTTAAAAACAAATGCCACAAAGGGGCCTTTTAAGGATGCCGCAAAGTCTTTCTGACAACTTTTTGAGCTGTATTGATGTTTTTGTCTTTTTGACATGCGATGACATTTTTGGCAGTTTTCCCACCGTCAGCTGACTAGCTTACAGCACCTGGTATTCCCAGGCGGTCTCCCATCCAAGTACTGACCAGGCCCGTCCGTGCTTACCTTCCGAAATCAGACGAGATCGGGCGATGCAGGTTGGTGTGGCCGTAAGCGAAGACAAATGCCACAAAGGGGCCTTTAAGGATGCCGCAAAGTCTTTCTGACGACTTTTTGAGCTGTATTGAAGTTTTTGTCTTTTTGACATGCGATGACATTTTTTGGCAGTTTTCCCACCGTCAGTTGAAAAGCTTACAGCACCTGGTATTCCCAGGCGGTCTCCCCATCCAAGTACTGACCAGGCCCGTCCGTGCTTAGCTTCCGAGATCAGACGAGATCGGGCGATGCAGGTTGGTGTGGCCGTAAGGAAAAACAAATGCCACAAAGGGGCCTTTAAGGATGCCGCAAAGTCTTTCTGACGACTTTTTGGAGCTGTATTGAAGTTTTTGTCTTTTTGACATGCGATGACATTTTTGGCAGTTTTCCCACCGTCAGTTGAAAAGCTTACAGCACCTGGTATTCCCAGGCGGTCTCCCATCCAAGTACTGACCAGGCCCGTCCGTGCTTAGCTTCCGAGATCAGACGAGATCGGGCGATGCAGGTTGGTGTGGCCGTAAGCAAAGACAAATGCCACAAAGGGGCCTTTAAGGATGCCGCAAAGTCTTTCTGACGACTTTTTGGAGCTGTATTGATGTTTTTGTCTTTTTGACATGCGATGACATTTTTGGCAGTTTTCCCACCGTCAGTTGAAAAGCTTACAGCACCTGGTATTCCCAGGCTGTCTCCCATCCAAGTACTGACCAGGCCCGTCCGTGCTTAGCTTCCGAGATCAGACGAGATCGGGCGATGCAGGTTGGTGTGGCCGTAGCGAAGACAAATGCCACAAAGGGGCCTTTAAGGATGCCGCAAAGTCTTTCTGACGACTTTTTGGAGCTGTATTGATGTTTTTGTCTTTTTTGACATGCTATGACATTTTAGGCTGTTTTCCCACCGTCTGATGACACTGCTGTCAGCACCTTGTATTGCCAGGCTGTCTCCCATCCAAGTACTGACCAGGCCCGTCCGCGCTTAGCTTCCGAGATCAGACGAGATCGGGCGATGCAGGTTGGTGTGGCCGTGAAGCGAAAACAAATGCCACAAAGGGGCCTTTAAGGATGCCGCAAAGTCTTTCTGACGACTTTTTGGAGCTGTATTGATGTTTTTGTCTTTTTGACATGCGATGACATTTTTGGCAGTTTTCCCACCGTCAGTTGAAAAGCTTACAGCACCTGGTATTCCCAGGCGGTCTCCCATCCAAGTACTGACCAGGCCCGTCCGTGCTTAGCTTCCGAGATCAGACGAGATCGGGCGATGCAGGTTGGTGTGTCAGAAGTTTAAAACAAATGCCACAAAGGGGCCTTTAAGGATGCCGCAAAGTCTTTCTGACGACTTTTTGGAGCTGTATTGATGTTTTTGTCTTTTTGACATGCGATGACATTTTTGGCAGTTTTCCCACCGTCAGTTGAAAAGCTTACAGCACCTGGTATTCCCAGGCGGTCTCCCATCCAAGTACTGACCAGGCCCGTCCGTGCTTAGCTTCCGAGATCAGACGAGATCGGGCGATGCAGGTTGGTGTGGCCGTAAGGGAAGACAAATGCCACAAAGGGGCCTTTAAGGATGCCGCAAAGTCTTTCTGACGACTTTTTGGAGCTGTATTGAAGTTTTTGTCTTTTTGACATGCGATGACATTTTTTGGCAGTTTTCCCACCGTCAGTTGAAAAGCTTACAGCACCTGGTATTGCCAGGCGGTCTCCCATCCAAGTACTGACCAGGCCCGTCCGTGCTTAGCTTCCGAGATCAGACGAGATCGGGCGATGCAGGTTGGTGTGGTCAGAAGCTAAGACAAATGCCACAAAGGGGCCTTTAAGGATGCCGCAAAGTCTTTCTGACGACTTTTTGGAGCTGTATTGAAGTTTTTGTCTTTTTTGACATGCGATGACATTTTTTGGCAGTTTTCCCACCGTCAGTTGAAAAGCTTACAGCACCTGGTATTCCCAGGCGGTCTCCCCATCCAAGTACTGACCAGGCCCGTCTGCGCTTAGCTTCCGAGATCAGACGAGATGCAGGTTGGTGTGGCCGTAAGTTTAAGACAAATGCCACAAAGGGGCCTTTAAGGATGCCGCAAAGTCTTTCTGACGACTTTTTGAGCTGTATTGAAGTTTTTGTCTTTTTGACATGCGATGACATTTTTGGCAGTTTTCCCACCGTCAGTTGAAAAGCTTACAGCACCTGGTTTTCCCAGGCGGTCTCCCATCCAAGTACTGACCAGTCCCGTCCGTGCTTAGCTTCCGAGATCAGACGAGATTGGGCGTATGCAGGTTGGTGTGGCCGTAAGCGAAGACACATGCCACAAAGGGGCCTTTTAAGGATGCCGCACAGTCTTTCTGACGACTTTTTTGGAGCTGTATTGAAGTTTTTGTCTTTTTTTCACATGCAATGACATTTTTTGGCAGTTTTCCCACCGTCAGTTGAAAAGCTTACAGCACCTGGTATTCCCAGGCGGTCTCCCATCCAAGTACTGACCAGGCCCGACCTTGCTTAGCTTCTGAGATCAGACGAGATCGGGCGTATGAAGGTTGGTGTGGCCGTAATGGAAGTCAAAAGCCACAAAGGGGCCTTTTAAGGATGCCGCAAAGTCTTTCTGACAACTTTTTTGGAGCTGTATTGTTTTTTGTCCTTTTTGACATGCGATTACATTTTTTGGCACTTTATCCACCGTCAGTTGAAAAGCTTACAGCACCTGGTATTCCCAGGCGGTCTCCCATCCAAGTACTGACCAGGCCCGTCCGTGCTTAGCTTCAGAGATCAGACGAGATCGGGCGATGCAGGTTGGTGTGGCCGTAGTTTAAAACAAATGCCACAAAGGGGCCTTTAAGGATGCCGCAAAGTCTTTCTGACGACTTTGGAGCTGTATTGATGTTTTTGTCTTTTTGACATGCGATGACATTTTTGACAGTTTTCCCACCGTCAGGTGAAAAGCTTACAGCACCTGGTATATCCAGGCGGTCTCCCATCCAAGTACTGACCAGGCCTGACCGTGCTTAACCGCCCAGATCAGACGAGATCTGGCATATGCAGGTTGGTGTGGCCGTAAGCGAAGACAAATGCCACAAAGGGGCCTTTTAAGGATGCGGCAAAGGCTTTCTGACAACTTTTTTGGAGCTGTATTGATGTTTTTGTCTTTTATGACATGGGATGACATTTTTTGTCAGTTTTCCCACCGTCAGTTGAAAAGCTTACAGCGCCTGATATTCCCAGGCGGTCTCCCATCCAAGTACTGACCAGGCCCGTCCGTGCTTAGCTTCCGAGATCAGACGAGATCGGGCGATGCAGGTTGGTGTGGTCAGAAGTTAAGACAAATGCCACAAAGGGGCCTTTAAGGATGCCGCAAAGTCTTTCTGACGACTTTTTTGGAGCTGTATTGAAGTTTTTTGTCTTTTTGACATGCGATGACATTTTTGGCAGTTTTCCCACCGTCAGTTGAAAAGCTTACAGCACCTGGTATTCCCAGGCGGTCTCCCATCCAAGTACTGACCAGGCCCGTCGGTGCTTAGCATCCGAGATCAGACGAGATCGGGCGATGCAGGTTGGTGTGGCCGTAAGCGAAAACAAATGCCACAAAGGGGCCTTTAAGGATGCCGCAAAGTCTTTCTGACAACTTTTTGGAGCTGTATTGTTTTTTGTCTTTTTGACATGCGATGACATTTTTGGCAGTTTTCCCACCGTCAGTTGAAAAGCTTACAGCACCCGGTATTCCCAGGCGGTCTCACATCCAAGTACTGACCAGGCCCGTCGGTGCTTAGACACCGAGAACAGACGAGAGCTGGCGTATTCAGGTTGGTGAGGCCGTGAGCGAATACAAATGACACAAAGGGGCCTTTTAAGGATGCCGCAAAGTCTTTCTGACGACTTTTTGGAGCTGTATTGTTTTTGTCTTTTTGACATGCGATGACATTTTTGGCAGTTTTCCCACCGTCAGTTGAAAAGCTTACAGCACCTGGTATTCCCAGGCGGTCTCCCATCCAAGTACTGACCAGGCCCGTCCGCTTAGCTTCCGAGATCAGACGAGATCGGGCGATGCAGGTTGGTGTGGCCGTGTTTAAGACAAATGCCACAAAGGGGCCTTTAAGGATGCCGCAAAGTCTTTCTGACAACTTTGGAGCTGTATTGTTTTTGTCTTTTTGACATGCGAAGACATTTTTTTGCAGCTTTCCCACTGTCAGTTGAAAAGATTATAGCACCATGTATTTCCAGGCGGTATCCCATCCAAGTACTGACCAGGCCCGTCCGTTTAGCTTCCGAGATCAGACGAGATCGGGCGATGCAGGTTGGTGTGGCCGTAAGCTAAGACAAATGCCACAAAGGGGCCTTTAAGGATGCCGCAAAGTCTTTCTGACGACTTTTTGGAGCTGTATTGATGTTTTTGTCTTTTTGACATGCGATGACATTTTTTGGCAGTTTTCCCACCGTCAGTTGAAAAGCTTACAGCACCTGGTATTCCCAGGCCGTCTCCCATCCAAGTACTGACCAGGCCCGTCCGTGCTTAGCTTCCGAGATCAGACGAGATCGGGCGATGCAGGTTGGTGTGGCCGTAAGCGAAACAAATGCCACAAAGGGGCCTTTAAGGATGCCGCAAAGTCTTTCTGACAACTTTTTGGAGCTGTATTTTTTTGTCTTTTTGACATGCGATGACATTTTTTGGCAGTTTTCCCACCATCAGTTGAAAAGCTTACAGCACCTGGTATTCCCAGGCGGTCTCCCATCCAAGTACTGACCAGGCCCGTCTGCGTGCTTAGCTCCGAGATCAGACGAGATCGGGCGTATGCAGGTTGGTGTGGCCGTAAGCGAAAACAAATGCCACAAAGGGGCCTTTAAGGATGCCGCAAAGTCTTTCTGACGACTTTTTGAGCTGTATTGTTTTTGTCTTTTTGACATGCGATGACATTTTTTGGCAGTTTTCCCACCGTCAGTTGAAAAGCTTACAGCACCTGGTATTCCCAGGCGGTCTCCCATCCAAGTACTGACCAGGCCCGACCTGTGCTTAGCTTCCGAGATCAGACGAGATCGGGCGTATGCAGGTTGGTGTGGTCAGTAGTTTAAAACAAATGCCACAAAGGGGCCTTTAAGGATGCCGCAAAGTCTTTCTGACGACTTTTTGGAGCTGTATTGAAGTTTTTGTCTTTTTGACATGCGATGACATTTTTTGGCAGTTTTCCACCGCCAGTTGAAAAGCTTACAGCACCTGGTATTCCCAGGCGGTCTCCCATCCAAGTACTGACCAGGCCCGTCTGTGCTTAGCCTCCGAGATCAGACGAGATCGGGCGATGCAGGTTGGTGTGGTCGTAAGCTAAAACAAATGCCACAAAGGGGCCTTTTAAGGATGCCGCAAAGTCTTTCTGACGACTTTTTGGAGCTGTATTGATGTTTTTGTCTTTTTGACATGCGATGACATTTTTTGGCAGTTTTCCCACCGTCAGTTGAAAAGCTTACAGCACCTGGTATTCCCAGGCGGTCTCCCATCCAAGTACTGACCAGGCCCGTCCGTGCTTATTTAGCTTCCGAGATCAGACGAGATCGGGCGATGCAGGTTGGTGTGGCCAGAAGCTTAAAACAAATGCCACAAAGGGGCCTTTTAAGGATGCCGCAAAGTCTTTCTGACGACTTTTTGGAGCTGTATTGAAGTTTTTGTCTTTTGACATGCGATGACATTTTTGGCAGTTTTCCCACCGTCAGTTGAAAAGCTTACAGCACCTGGTATTCCCAGGCGGTCTCCCCATCCAAGTACTGACCAGGCCCGTCTGCGTTTAGCTTCTCCGAGATCAGACGAGATCGGGCGATGCAGGTTGGTGTGGCCGTAAGCGAAAACAAAAGTCACAAAGGGGCCTTTTAAGGATGCCGCAAATTCTTCCTGACGACTTTTTGGAGCTGTATTGATGTTTTTGTCTTTTTGACATGCGATGACATTTTTTGGCAGTTTTCCCACCGTCAGTTGAAAAGCTTACAGCACCTGGTATTCCCAGGCGGTCTCCCATCCAAGTACTGACCAGGCCCGTCCAGCTTAGCTTCCGAGATCAGACGAGATCGGGTATGCAGGTTGGTGTGGCCGTGAAGAAAACAAATGCCACAAAGGGGCCTTTAAGGATGCCGCAAAGTCTTTCTGACGACTTTTGGAGCTGTATTGATGTTTTTGTCTTTTTGACATGCGATGACATTTTTTGGCAGTTTTCCCACCGCCAGTTGAAAAGCTTACAGCACCTGGTATTCCCAGGCGGTCTCCCATCCAAGTACTGACCAGGCCCGGCTGCTTAGCTTCCGAGATCAGACGAGATCGGGCGTATGCAGGTTGGTGTGGCCGTAAGCGAAGACAAATGCCACAAAGTGGCCTTTTAAGGATGACGCAAAATCTTTCTGACTTCTTTTTTTGGTGCTGTATTGTTCTTTTTTGTCATGCGATGACATTTTTTGGCAGTTTTCCCACTGTCAGTTGAAAAGCTTACAGCACCTGGTATTCCCTGGCGGTCTCCCATCCAAGTACTGACCAGGCCCGTCCGTGCGCTTAGCTCCGAGATCAGACGAGATCGGGCGATGCAGGTTGGTGTGGCCAGAAGCTTAAAACAAATGCCACAAAGGGGCCTTTAAGGATGCCGCAAAGTCTTTCTGACGACTTTTTGGAGCTGTATTGAAGTTTTTGTCTCTTTTTGACATGCGATGACATTTTTGGCAGTTTTCCCACCGTCAGTTGAAAAGCTTACAGCA
>JAQQSB010001982.1:0-30251 GCA_029721515.1 Synanceia verrucosa | reverse complement strand
GCCCCTGAAAAGATTCCTGGAGGTACAAGCATCAAACAAGTGGCCATAAAGTGGAAAGACTGGTCTGTTGAATCCCAGTTCAATTGGACATCACCACTTTAATTGTAAAATTTTGGACCGGTAGGGTGTCGGATCATGATATTATTTATACCTGGAGGTATTGTGACATCTTACACTCCAGTAAACCATGAAGGTTTGGGCATCGGGAGGGAGACGGAGGTATAAAGTTAAACCCAACAGATGCCAAGGGAGAACGGACCAAACCCCCCCCACTTCCCGGGGGAAACCATATTTTTTCCGGGGCCAGTTAGCCCGGGTTTCACCTGTCATTCCACCAATCATCAGGTGGGGGTGCCTGACGGTAAAGTTTTGGGAGATGTGGGGGTCTGGGCCCAGAGCCAAAGAAGCAACCAGGGGTCTGTGCAGCCCAGGGCTCAAATGGTTGTGGGGGTTGCCCTTGGGGGGGGCATGGCGATGGTCCATCAGCCCCGGAGCAGCAGCAGTTCTGGCCCCACCAGCCCTGACGGAGAAAAGGATCCTTCCTGCTGCAGCAGCAGCGGATGGGCAGCCAGTTGATCCGCGGGGAAACGCCACCCCCCTGCCAGCCCTCCGCCCACCACGGGGGGAAACCCCCCCCAAAACGACAGAGTGCCCACCATCCACAGCAGAGCAGCAGCGCCAGTCCCCTCCGATGATTTCCCCTCCATCAGGGGGGAGTCTAATTATAAAAAAGTGATGCTGATGGGGAGGTTGAAGTGTGATGAAGAAAAGGATAAATATAAAAGTGCTAGTGAGAGCCCCAGTTCAGATTTCAGTTCTAAGTCTGACTCACCAAGGAACCTGTAGCATCCCTCTCTGCCCTTTTTGTCTAATGCCAACTCGACTCTTTTCCCCACACCCGAAGTTTTTAGCCCCAAAAAATTAACAGCCATGAAGCATTTTAAAATAGTAAGAAGGAAGAGACGAAAAGCAATTTTTTCAAAAGGAAAAAAAAGGCGGGGGAACAGGCTCTCACCACAGTCACCACCCTGATTTAATGAGCGCCCAAACCCACCTGAACCCCGGGAAAATTTCAAGTTTTTTCCCCAAAAAATTAATTATTTATTAACACTGACTTTGATTTTTTGTGCACCCAAGAACTGAGACTAAACACTCATGATGATGTCGAGGACGCCTGAAAAATGGGCAAAAGTAAACCCTTTTATATCAATAGGTGAAAATCTGGCTGACGGAGGGACTATTTTTAAAAAGAAAGACGTTGTTCTCTCAGAGACAGACATAATACCAGGGAGACTATTGATGAGAGATTGTTCATACGAGGGAGAAATATGGAATCATAAATGTCTACAGGGGCTTGAGAGAGTCAAAAAAGTCTATTTATTTAAAAGACTAGAGAATTATTGTTTGTGGGTTATAAAACGTGTGGGGGATTTTAATACAGTTACTGAAAAAAATGAGATGTAGCTCAGTTCAGTTTAGTTAGGTCGGTAAATATTTAAAGGAAATATGTAATGAAGCTAACTTGATAGATGTGTGTCGAGTTTGGAACCCCTGAAAGAATTTAAAAGGGTTTCGATTTAAAAAACCAAGAATTTATGGTCATCACATTTCAAAGTAAATCAGTGTGCAACTGTTCTAAATAACTTTTCTGATCCCCTCATTTTTAAAAACATGTCTGACATTTGGTGATAACCCTAAT
Organism: Synanceia verrucosa; assembly: GCA_029721515.1. Taxonomy (NCBI): domain Eukaryota; kingdom Metazoa; phylum Chordata; class Actinopteri; order Perciformes; family Synanceiidae; genus Synanceia; species Synanceia verrucosa. Next base: position 28,552 of record JAQQSB010001982.1, on the reverse strand, counting down.
GTGTAAATAATATTAATAAAAAAATTTTTCAGGCAAATTGTGTAGTAATCATCAAATTTGAATTTTATCAATGCATGAATTTAATCTTTATGAATAACCAGCCTGGGGCCCCAGAAAGTACAGAACTTAAGAAATACTGAAATGAGAATTTATTAACTTTTCCCTTTGTGCTTTAGACACATTGTTACATCCGTAACTGCAACCACAGCCTATTCAAACCAGAAGAAAGCATCAAAGCATGAACTGAATCAAAATAGAGCTGAAGTCAAGAAAAATTACAGCCACCTCACCGATGGTGGAACTGTAAAAAAGCAAAAAAATGACAATAACTCCCTAAACTGCCATGTTTAAAAAAGAAACATTAAAACACAAAATAAATTGCATTTACAAAGGCAACGCTAGCTTAACAAAAAACCAAATAATATAAAGGGGGGAAAGGGAATTGACATAATTTTTAAAAAAAACACTAATTTAAAAACTGCCTGTTTATATTAATTTAATCAACTCAATGTTTTTTATTTGTGATTTTATAATATAATGCTTATGTTTTATTTTTTTTTTATTAACTCAATGGGTGCATTGTATTTGAAATTTAATTAAATAGTTGCTCAAAAAACAAAACAAACCCTATTGAATGTATTTACCTAATACATTAATTCAAATCACATGAGCACAGAATCATTTACAGTGAAGGACCCTAGACCATGATGCCTCCACCTAGCTGACTATCTACCCGGGCCACACAGGCATGCAGGTCTCATGTCATGAAAAAGTTTTTTGCTAGATGACGGAATGTGTGCAAAAAATGTATTTCCACATGACTTCAAGACAGGTTGACCCCCTTTTGCTGTTTGGAGAAATTTAAAACACATTAGCTTTTATCCCCCACTACCAGAGCTTCATCACCCATTTGATTTTCTCGAGACAACTGAAAACAACAAAAAATCTTTATATATGATACTTTGCCCCCAAAGGTTCCAAAAATTTCCAAGGGTGGTCAGAAATCACACTGACAGCAAACCCGTCAGACTGCAATGTAACTCATAAAGCAAACACCAACCTGTTTCTGCCCCAGCTTGTCATGGAAAATATTGAAAGTCAAGAGGAAAGAATGGATGCAAATTTCCCGGAGCCTCCTGTGGTTGATTGAAGAAGTAAATTTATTGAAGATTCTGATATGCAGGGGGAATAGAACTTTGTCGTGGGCAACCGAAGCTGCCAGAGTCCGCCACATATTCCTTTCCTTCCCTATGGTGTCAAAAAGTAAACCCCGTTAAGTACAAGATATTACCCTTTCTCTTTAGTAGCGACAGTCAGGGCATGCTCATTCTAAGCTCTGAACTAAAGTGGCGCTTGTTGTCTTTCTGACGCCAGCCATCGGCCTTATCAAAGGGGGCCCAAAGCTGACAGACTTCTGACCTTGGTTACCTAGTCAACTTAGAGATAACTAGCCATCTGTTTTCCTTTAGACACTTTCTTCAACCCTGCATTCTGGAGCAACAGTTTAAAGATTTAATGCTGTAAAAAAAGGGCACAGCCAACCCCAGAACCCTAAATTTAGAAAAAAACCCTAACAAGTCACACCTGTATCATATCCTACTGTTCATTTTATTTCACTGTTTATTTGTTTATTTATTTGAATTATTATAGTCACACCATTGTCACATCCTACTGTTCATTTTATTTCACTGTTTATTTGTTTATTTATTTGAACTATTATAGTCACACCCGTATCACATCCTACTGTTCATTTTATTTCACTGTTTATTTGTTTATTTATTTGAACTATTATAGTCACACCTGTATCACATCCTGCTGTTCATTTATAGCTTTCACTGCACTGTTTATTTGTTTATTTATTTGAACTATTATAGTCACACCTGTATCATATCCTACTGTTCATTTTATTTCACAGTTTATTAGTTTATTTATTTGAACTTTTATAGTCACACCTGTATCATATCCTACTGTTCATTTTATTTCACTGTTTATTTGTTTATTTATTTGAACTATTATAGTCACACCTGTATCCTACTATTTCATTTTATTTCACTGCACCTTAACATTTGTTTGTTTGTTTATTTGAACTATTGTAGTCACACCTGTATCATATCCTACTGTTCATTTTATTTCACTGTTTATTTGTTTATGTATTTGAACTATTATAGTCACACCTGTATCACATCCTACTGTTCATTTTATTTCACTGTTTATTTGTTTATTTATTTGAACTATTATAGTCACACCTGTATCATATCCTACTGTTCATTTTATTTCACTGTTTATTTGTTTATTTATTTGAACTATTATAGTCACACCTGTATCACATCCTGCTGTTCATCTTATTTCACTGCACCTTACTGTTTATTTGTTTATTTATTTGAACTGTTATAGTCACACCTGTATCACATCCTACTGTTCATTTTATTTCACTGTTTATTTGTTTATTCATTTGAACTATTATAGTCACACCTGTATCATATCCTACAGTTATTTTTTTTCATTGTTTATTTGTTTATTTATTTGAACCATTATAGTCACACCTGTATCATACCCTATTGTTCATTTTATTTCACTGTTTATTTGTTTATTTATTTGAACTATTATAGTCACACCAAAGTATCACATCCTACTGTTCATTTTATTTCACTGCACCTTACTGTTTATTTGTTTTTATTTATTTGAACTGTTATACGTCACACTTATTCATATCCTACTGTTCATTTTATTTCACTGTTTATTTGTTTATTTATTTTAACTATTATAGTCACACCTGTATCACGGACTACTGTTAATTTTATTTCACTGCAACTTGCTGTTTATTTGTTTGTTTATTTATTTGAACTATTATAGTCACACCTGTATCATATCCTATTGTTCATTTTATTTCACTGCACCTTACTGTTTATTTGTTTATTTATTTGAACTATTATAGTCATACCCGTATCACATCCTACTGTTCATTTTATTCCACCGCACCTTGCTGTTTTATTTGTTTATTTATTTGAACTATTATAGTCACACCTGTATCATAGCCTACTGTTCATTTTATTTCACTGTTTATTTGTTTATTTATTTGAACTATTTACTAATAGTCACACCTGTATCACATCCTACTGTTCATTTTATTTCACTGTTTATTTGTTTATTTATTTGAACTATTAATCTAGTCACACCTGTATCATATCCTATTTCTGTTCATTTTATTTCACTGCACCGTGCTGTTTATTTGTTTATTTATTTGAACTATTATAGTCACACCTGTATCATATCCTATTGTTCATTTTATTTCACTGTTTATGTGTTTATTTATTTGAACTATTATAGTCACACCTGTATCATATCCTACTGTTCATTTTATTTCACTGTTTATGTGTTTATTTATTTGAACTATTATAGTCACCCCTGTATCACATCCTACTGTTCATTTTATTTACTGCACCTTGCTGTTTATTTGTTTGTTTATTTATTTGAACTATTACAGTCACACCTGTATCACATCCTACTGTTCATTTTTTTTCACTGTTTATTTGTTTATTTATTTGAACTATTATGATATACACACCTGTATCACATCCTATTGTTCATCTTATTTCACTGCACCTTACTGTTTATTTGTTTATTTATTTGAACCATTATAGTCACTCCTGTGTATCATATCCTACTGTTCATGTTATTTCACTGCACCTTTGTTGTTTATTTGTTTGTTTATATTATTTGACATTTCTTAGTCACACCTGTATAGGATGGAATAGAATAGAATAGAATAGTTTTTATTCATCCCCCTTGGGAAATTTACCTGCTACAGCAACAAAGACAAAAACACAGACACAATAGTAATAATAATAAAATAGAATAGAATAGAATAAAAATATATTTACATATTTACAATGAACTAAAATACAATGGAAAAATATATAGATATATATACTTGTACAGATGAAACTGTTTAAACACAATTATTATTGTGGCAGTGCAATTTTCTGTTTTTTTGTGCAAAGTGGTAGTGTGATGACAATGACAATAACAATGACAGTGATGGAGATGGAGATGAGTCCAGATTGTCTTTACATCAGCCAGTGATGCTGATGTTGTAGAAGTTTATTGCTGATGGTATGAATGACCTATGTGTAGCGCTCCTTCTTGCAGGGTGGAAGTCTCAGTCTGCAGCTGAAGGAGCTGCTTAAAGCCTCCACAGTCCCATGCAGAGGGTGAGAGGGAGGTTGTCCATGATGGATCTGTGAGCTTGCTTCAACATCCTCCTCTCACCCACCTCCTCTATGGAGTCCAGGAGCAGTCCAGGACAGAGCTGGCCCATCTGTGTGGGCTGGATTCAGTCTCTTCCTGTTTCTCTCCTGTGCTCCCTGCTCCCCAGCAGACCACTGCATAAAAGACTGGGCCACAGACGCTACCACAGTGTCATAAAGGTCCTGAGGCAGAGTCCTGCAAACTCCAAAGGACCTCAGTCTCTCAGCAGGTGGAGAGCGATTTTGGCCCTTCTTGTACAGGACATCTGTGTTGTGAGTCCAGTCCAGTTTATTGTTTGGAGGTGAACACCCAGGTACCTATAAGCTCTCCACCATTTCTATGTCCAGGCCCTGATGTTCACACTGGTGCTGTCTGGGGTGTCTTCCTCCTGCGGAAGTCAATGACCACCTCCTTGGTCTTACTGGCGTTGAGCTGGAAGGTGGTTATGCTCACACCAGTCGACACAAAGTCAGTGATGACGGGTCCTGTACTTGATCATTCCCCCTCAGACACATCCAACAATAGCTGTGTCAGTCGGAGAACTTCTGGAGGTGACAGCTCCCAGAGTTGTATCTGAAGTCCGATGTGTGAGGGTGAAAGAAAAGGGAGAGCACTGTCCCCTGTGGGCCATGTCAGGCACTTGTGCTGCAGGAGCCCCATGTCAAGGCCTGGTTCTGAAGCCTCACGCACTGTGGTCTGTTGGTGAGGTAGTCTATGGTCCATGTCAGCCAGGTGACAGTCTACTCCACACTTTCAAGCTTCCCCTGAGCAGAGAAGGCTGGATCGTGTTGAAAGCACTGGAGAAATCAAAGAACATGATCCTCACAGTGCTGCCAGTGTTCTCCAGGTGAGTCAGTGATCTGTGCAGCAGGTAGATTACTGCATCATCCACTCCGATGTTTGGTTGGTAGGCAAACTGCAGCGGGTCCAGATGTGAGCTCACCATGGGGCGGAGGTTTCTCAACACGAATCCCTCTCCAGGGTCTTCATCAGATGAGAAGTGAGGACCACAGGCCTGAAGTGGTTTGGGCTCCCACAAATGGGGGTTCGTCGTCCCCAGGACAGGAACCACACAGGAGGTCTTCCACAGCTGTGGGACTCTCCAGACTCCAGGCTCAGGTTGAAAATGTGCAGCCACCACCTGACAGAGCTGGTCTGCACAGTCCTTAAGGAGTCTAGAGCTGATGCCAGTCAGGGCCTGTGGCCTTCTTACCTTCATCCTCTTCAGTTAGCTTCTCACCTGGTCAGCTGTGATGGAGAATGGAGTTTTGAGGTGGTGGTGGTGGAGGAGGATGAGGTGAGGATGGATGGTGGTGGTGATGGGGTGTTGGTGCTGGATGATCGAGATGAGGTGAGTAGGGAGTGGTGATCAATGGTGGGAGTGGCAGAGGCTGCAGGTGTTGTGAAGAAAGAGCTGGCTGGCTGGTGCTTTGATGAGTGGGGAGGAGTGGGTGCACAGTCAAACCTGTTGAAAAACAGATTTAGTTGGTTGACCCACTCTTGGTCTCCTTCAGCTCCCCTCTCGTGGCCTCTGCTGTGACCAGAGAGATGGTTTTTAGGCCTCTGTGCAGACCTCCCTTGCGTTGTTCTGCTGCAAGTTACTTTCCATCCTGGTCCTGTAGCTGGCCTTGCCCTCCAGATCTCTCTTCTTCAGCTCCTCTCTGCACCCTCCTCAGCTCCTCTTTGTCCCCAGATCCAAAGGCCCTCCTCTTCTCCTTCAGCAGGGCCTTCAGCTCAGGGGGTCACCCAGGGTTTACTGTTGGAGAAGCACCCATTGCTTTCCCTGGTGGGTACAGTGTTCTCCACACAGAAGTTTATATAGTCCGTTACACAGTGGGTCATGGTGTCGATGTCCTCACTGTGGGGTCACACAGCACATCCCAGTGTGTGGTCCTTGAAGCAGTCCTGCAGAGGCCTGAGTAGCTTCCTCTGACCACAGCTTTACACACCTTATGGTTGGGGTTTGGCGTCTTCACCATAGGTATGTAAATGGGCTGCAGTCTCACCAGGTTGTGATCTGAGTGACCCAGTGGGGGGAGGGTGATGAGCTGTATGCGTCCTTGGTGTTTGCATACAGTAAGTCCAGAGTTTTATTGTCTCTGTGTTGAGCAGTCCACATACTGGCAGAATGTGGGGAGAGTGGTGGAGAGAAGCGATGTGTGGTTAAAGTCTCCTGGAGATGATGATCCAGAGACTGAGGGTGAGATGTTTGAAGCTGGGACACTTCACTGTGGATGAGCTCACAGGCTGCAGCAGCATCAGCCCGAGGGGGATGTAAACGGTGATCGCGATCACGTGTGAAAAAACTCCTCAGCAGATAATATGGCCGCAGACTAACAGCCAGCAGACAACATCCTTAGTGCAGCGCTGTTGTTTAACGCTCACATGTCCAGCGTTACACCACCTCTCATTAACGTACATCGCTATCCTCCTCCCTTCTTCTTACCACTCTCCCTCGCGCTCCGGTCCGCTCTGACGAGGTGTAAATCCGTCCAGAGTTACGAGCGAGTCCGGAGTGAGTTCATTCAGCCATGACTCAGTGAACATCAGCAGGCTGCTCTTGACATCTCCCACTGCAGCCGGGTCAGCGCTGCCAGCTCCTCCATCTTATTCGGCAGAGACCTCACGTTTGCCATGATGACAGAGCAGGATGGACGGCTTGTAGCGTCTCCTCTACTCCCGACGCTTCACTCCTGCCCTGCATCCCCTCTTCCTCCTGCGGAGCTCCTCGGGGATGTCCGGTCTCTGCCATGACGGTATTCTGGCCTGGCTCAGCATAACAGCTGTTCACGGCCAAACAATGGAGCCGTGGCTGAACGGGTTGCCAGATGTGGACTTAAAAACTCCGAAAAAAAGAAAAAAACAGACGAATAAAATCACCATTTGCACGTCCATTTTTGTGTTGTGCAAATGTGGCACTCGTACTTGGAAGAAAAATTAAGAAAGACGGAAAAATAAAGGTAAATAAATAAAGAAACACAGAACGGAGACAAGAGCTGCTGTGACTGGCTGCCACTCTCACGGCGCCATCTTCGATATATGTATCATATCCTACTGTTCATTTTATTTCACTGTTTATTTGTTTATTTATTTGAACTATTATAGTCACACCTGTATCACATCCTACTGTTCATTTTATTTCACTGTTTATTTGTTTATTTATTTGAACTATTATAGTCACACCTGTATCACATCCTACTGTTCATTTTATTTCACTGTTTATTTTTTTATTTATTTGAACTATTATAGTCACACCTGTATCACGGACTACTGTTAATTTTATTTCACTGCACCTTGCTGTTTATTTTTTTGTTTATTTATTTGAACTATTATAGTCACACCTGTATCATATCCTACTGTTCATTTTATTTCACTGCACCTTGCTGTTTATTTGTTTGTGTATTTATTTGAACTGTTTTGTCACACCTGTATCATATCCTACTGTTCATTTTATTTCACTGCACCTTGCTGTTTATTTGTTTGTTTATTTATTTGAACTGTTATAGTCACACCTGTATCATATCCTACTGTTCATTTTATTTCACTGCACCTTACTGTTTATTTGTTTATTTATTTGAACTGTTATAGTCACACCTGTATCACATCCTACTGTTCATTTTATTTCACTGTTTATTTGTTTATTCATTTGAACTCTTATAGTCACACCTGTATCACATCCTACTGTTCATTTTATTTCACTGTTTATTTGTTTATTCATTTGAACTCTTATAATCACTCCTGTATCATATCCTACTGTTCATTTTATTTACTGCACCTTGCTGTTTATTTGTTTGTTTATTTATTTGAACTATTATAGTCACACCTGTATCACATCCTTTTGTTCATTTTATTTTCTGCACCTTGCTGTTTATTTGTTTGTTTATTTATTTATTTGTACTATTATATTCATACCTGTATCACATCCTACTCTTCATTTTATTTCACTGCAATCTTTACTGTTTATTTGTTTATTTATTTGAACTATTATATTCCACACATGTATCATGGACTACTGTTAATTTTATTTCACTGCACCTTGCTGTTTATTTGTTTGTTTATTTATTTGAACTATTATAGTCACACCTGTATCATATCCTACTGTTCATTTTATTTCACTGCACCTTACTGTTTATTTGTTTATTTATTTGAACTGTTATCGGGCCCACACCTGTATCATATCCTACTGTTCATTTTATTTCACCACACCTTACTGTTTATTTAGTATCACCTGTGTTTACGAGACAATCACTGACATGATGTCAGCTGGTCCTTCTGTGGCAGGACTGAAATGCAGTGGAAATGTTTGGGGATTAAGTTCATTTTCATGGCAAAGAAGGACTTAGAAGGAATTAATTACCTTAATTCATCTGCTCACTCTTCATAACATTCTGCAGTACATGCAAATTGCATCATAACAAATGAAAATTAATATTTGTGTCATTCTCAAAACTTTGGCCATTGGCTGTATATGTGAACAGCATTTTAAGCTCCACAAATGAGAAACACACTGCTGTTGTAATATTTCTGACTGAATGCATGTTTCCATGCAAGTCTCTTGGAAAATCCATCAACATACAAGCATAACAAACTTATGTAATCTGTGCGTTTCAGGTCTGTTCACTTAGTTTTTGTAAAATGTTTATTATAGTCTAGTATAGAGATGGGACTTGAAAACAGGTTCTTGTTGAGAACAGTTTCCTGTGTTTCAATTCCTTGGAATTGTTCAACACTTCCAGCTGCAGCCACTGCTACCCCTGCTACAAACCACGCCCCCTACAAACTACGCCTACGTGTTGCTACGGTGGCCAGGGACGATTAAACTGCTTGCCCTTCTCCCCATGCTATTAGCATGACTGTCGGAGCTGGGAAAGACGACAGATGGTAAAAGTTAATGCTCTAGTAATACATTTAGCTAGGATTATAGTTGCTACTATTAACGGCTGGACAGCTAAGAAAAGACTTGTGTCATCAATAGATGAGGTAAAGTGTTTACAATTTTAACACTTGAAAGTGCCAGCAGAAACATGATCGCTAAAAGGTTAGACAAGCGCAGTTTGAATGCTGCATCAATGTTGTGTTGGAAGATATGAGTTCCCAAGTTGGCAAGTCATTGTGTGTTGGACGGAGAGCAGGCTATTCTTTTTATTCTGGACAACATTGACTGGGAAGTATTTTCATTTATATCACTGAATCCGATATTAATAATTGGCGACAACCATGGTTGTTGGTAGCAGTCAGGGTCTGAAATTAAATTCATTAAGCAGCTAATTAGTGAGAATTAGTGAATTAGTGAGAATATGCAGTCACTGTCTGTGAGTATTGTTTGCTGTCATGTGTGCTGCTACACTGTTTGTGTTGAATATAGCCATGTGATTAACAAGTTAAAATGATTGTGGTCGTGATGCTAATTTCAGTTAGCCTGTCTATGGCGTTGTTAAGCTAGTGGACTTTGTGTAAGGCTAATACTGAAGGCAGTAGGCTACAACTGTTATGTCAGTGTGAAGTTACTTGTTTTATGTTTTCCTTCGTTTTGCACAATACATTTTCTTCAAGAAATATTATTGACTTTTATGCTTTTAATAGTTTAAAAACAACTTCCTGCTTGAATGCTTTCTTACCATGGGCTATGGTAGGTTAGACAGTTAAGTGTCTGTTAAATGATGTGATTCCAAGGTTTGGTATGCCACAAGGAATAGACAGAGGCCTCTGCTTTTTCCCAAAGATCACTCAAGACTTGTCAGAGATCTTAGGGTTTAGGTGGCAGCTGCATGTTCCTTGTCGTCCACAGAGCTCAGGTCAAGTTGAAAGAATGAAGGCCACTGTCAAAGAGAGGTTGACCAAATTGGTGGCTTGACGACAGGGCTAAATGGCCTGGCCGCTGCCTATTGTGTTGTATTCCATCTGAAGTGCACCAAGTGCAACAACAGATCTAAGCCCTCATGAGCTATTGATAGAGAGATCAATATCCATGTGCAAGTCCCCCTTTGGCACCACATAAAGCCTCACTGCTTTGGACGGATGAGTTCATGGTTGATTATATGAAACAACAAACTGAAGTTTTCAAGTGTCTGACAGGCTCCTCAAACTCCCTCAGGGGAGCCGATTCATTCCTTCAAGGAAGGTGATTCTGCCAAACATGCTAATCAAATCTCTTGAAAAAGGTGTCATTGACTCAGGTGAAAGGTCCGGACCAGGTGCTACTGACTACAAGTACAGCTGTAAAGGTCAAAGGAAGAGCAGAATGGATTCACGCTACAAGGTGCAGATTGGCTCCAGCACCTGCCGATGAAGCACCAGCAGGGCCTGGCAGGTAATGGGGAGGCTGTTTCTCTTCTTCTTCCTCTTTCTGTGCAGATTCAGCTCAAACTAAAGCTGGCAGCAGGTTATATCTATGACTGTTGGGGAAGTTAGTGACTCCTTCCTCTACCAGCAGCACTAATGTTACCGATAAATATATATATCTGTGTTCAATCTTTGGTCTTTGTAAACTATACTTCAGCATTTTATTTATGAGATACTGATGAGTCGATAGAGTGACCTCTTTGTTAATGTAAAAGAAAGAATTATAATCATTAATGTACCGTGCGATTACAGCTAAACCAGGATTGGTGTTATGATATTGTTATTTTAGGTGACTGTCTCTTGGGATTGATTTGATTGATTTTTCATTTTATTGCCTGTTTCCTGAAAAAATTATAAAATAAATAAAACTAAAAAGAGAAACTCTCAACAGGTGATAAGCATTACAGAAGCCCTCCTGATGAAGATGGATTCCCTCACAGTGCGGGCCACCATGCATCAATAGGTAAGTAGTAACCTTCCATGGTGGGCACTCAGCTGTGCAAAAAGCACATGGGCTGAAGACCACCTTGTTTGTTCACCATTATATAATCACAATGTTTGTTTTAAGTGTTCAGAGTAGTGTGTAATCATTTGTAATGAAGGGCCCTCTCAGATGCTTTAAGGTTACATCTTACATGTCATAATTTGTATAGTTAATAGGTAAATAAGACGGGTACTGGTCACATTTAGACTGAAAAGTGATTTCCATTTATATTATTAACAGGTGTTGTTTTAAATTGACAGTTTGTGTTTTTTAAGGGTATCAATTTTTTTACTTGATTCATGTTATTGGATGGCTAAAGGGTCAATTTATGATTTAATGTTACTGATATGTGTTAATGTTTCATCACAGTAATATTCCTGTAATGCTCGAGTTAGGTCTGTTTTACGTTCCCCCTTTGATGGTTGTCAGAAAATTAAAAAAAAATGTAAACCTGATACTTCACAGCCTTGTTTTGATGAGGTTGGCTTTTTAATTGGAACGGGATAGCTGGGAAAGGCCCTCACATAAACATCTCTCACAATGCCATCCTTGTCAGTGTTGACACTGACCACTCTCAGCTAACTTATATTGACTCCTCAATGCATTCTGGTCAGCCAACCAGACTAACATCTCATGGCCACATTCCGCTCCTTAGTATGCCACTTGCTTCTTATGAAGAGGTTTGGGCCTGACAGAGGATGGCATCTGCATTAACAACAAACTAGACAACAGAGCATCAACAAAGAAAAACAGACAAACCACAACAAGACAGAGTACTCGTATGCTGCCTGAGACCAGAACCAGACCAAGGCCCAATAAAAGAGAAGAAGCCACATGAGCAATTAAAAGACCATTAAAGCATCAAGTTAACCCAAAGGCCAATTTATGGTACTCCGTGTAAAGTGCCCGTGCGTAGAACGGAGGAGCCCTCTCCGTCGCTGGAGCTTCTGACGGAGAGCCTCTCCGCTGCCTCCGGGCGCAGGAATTTTTTTGTAATCACACCAATCACAGCCCTTGTTGTCTCCGTCTTCCCTTGACGGATTGACGGACAGTTACAAAAAAATTCCTGCGCCCGGAGACGATGGAGAGGCTCTCCGTCAGGCTCTCCGGCGACGGAGAGGGCTCTCCTCGGCCTCTACGTACGGCACTTTACGGAGTACCATGAATTGGCCTTAACTGTCCGTCAATCCGTCAAGGGAAGACGGAGACGACAAGGGCTGTGATTGGTCCTCTAGCTGCACCCTGCTGTGAAATGCAGCCCCTCTCCCTACACAGAAACAGACAGACAGGTCTCCTCTGCAGCAGCACAGACAAGACAGGAACTAAAGTATCGATTAGCCTTGTGAAAGGCAAATCAAACACATTCAACCTGCTCAAAAAATCTATTTAATTCATTTAGTAATTATGGCTGGGGTATATTTCCACAGAACATACCGAAAGTTGTTGGTTTGTGTTCGCTATTATCTGATTTTGTGTTGAAAAGAAAGAGGAAGAGGAGTTTTAAAGATTGAAAGCAATCGATGTTGTTCTCTTCTATCTCCCTCACAAATAATTAAATCATAAAATAGTATTTTCCCTGCTTTTATCTGCGATATTAAGGCGAATTGCTTCACTTTCCGAGGGGTGCATTTCATGGCAGGCGGCACAACACGCATCATTACGGAGAAGTGCGAGGGCTCGAGAGGTCTCCGTAGCTACGAAGTCGGATGACGGATTACGCAGACGGAGATATTCCAGCGTTAACATGATAGATAGGCCCTGTTGAGATGTGAAAGGTCATGCTTGTGCTATTTTATGACTTGTTTGAAGCATAGACATGTTTACTAGTTATGGTTTGTTATTTTTCAGATATTTTTACTAGTTATGATTTGTTTTAATTATTCGCACACGTTATGATGTATTCAGTCATATACAGTTTTACTAGTTGTGAGGTTTACTATTTTATTCTGTTAAATATGTTGAAATGCTTTATTATGTATAATGAAGAGTGTAAAAGTAGTTTCATGGTTTTCAGACAAAGAACAGAGATTCACAGAGGACAGGAATGTGTCCTTATCTCTTTGGCTGGAGATATCTTCGGTGGGCACACAATAACACTTTGGAGGTCCAGTGTGCCGCCTCGGGACGCCCTTTTGCACCAAATATCAACCAATGAAGAGATGAACTGATGACATCCAACACCGAAGACCTGAAGACTACGCCTAGTTAGAAAGTGAAACTTGTAAAAGCTATAAAAGGATTGGACTTAGCCTTGTGCGAGGTTCCTGGACCGGCCAAGGCCTCAAGACCCAGATCTGTCCCAACATTCTTTGTCTCACTCATTTAAATAGAGGTTTTAACTGAGAATCATTTCGACCTCCTTGTCATCGCTTCCTCTCATCTAAGACCACGCAGGAAAGCAGGTGAAAGGTATATTAAGTTGTTTTGGGAGTCAGACACTTGTTACTGGTTTAATACTGCTTATATTAGGGGAAGCTGGTTGCGAGGTACCTTTCAAATAGTGAAGAACCGGAAGAAACTAGAACAAGTATTATTTGCCCAGAGAGGTAAAGTACGGGAAGAGACTACCATAGTACCATTTGGCCTGTGGGGTAAAGTACGGGAAAAGACTAGTACAAGTATCATTTGCCCTGTGGTAAAGTACAAGAAGATCCTAGGGCAAGTACCATTCACATTTGAAGTAAGGGAAAGTAATCACAAGTGCCCTGAGATAAACCACCTGCTTTTTCCTAATAGCCACTGGCTAAACATGACAACTACTTGGTTATTTCGTTTAATCTATAAATATTTCTCCTAAACATCATTTTAACCCTTCACTTAGCCTGCTTAGCTGTAATGATCAGACTGTGTCTATTGTTAAATATCTGACTGATGACTATGTCTAAGGGAAAAAAAGACCAGACACATGTAGTATGATTTGGTTTATCAATTCAAGAGTTGTCTTCTCTTTAAAAAAAAAAAAGGATTCAGACTTTAGCAATATAAAAATAACTTAATAGAATAATATGCAAAAGTGAAAGTAAAAGCAATAATGTGGATCTTGAATATGATGGTAAAAATGTACATGTTGTATCAGACAATCTATGAATATATTTGGTTACTTCTTACACTATAGCATATAATACATTCTGAATGTTTGTATTCAAATCCTAGCGAACGATGTGAATGGGCGGGGCTTGTGTTCATTGATGTCACTTGTGACGTCACAATCCTCCTGAACCGAGGTTATGAAAGGAGGCAGTTTGCAGAGGTTAGTCACTCCCGGTCCTCAAACCAATGAGGAGTACTGGGGAGCTCTGACCTTTGGTCGTGGAGCTGCTGGAGATCAGTGGGTAGCCTTTATGCTACTTGGGTTCATCGCCTGGAGATCAGTGGGTAGCTTTTTGTGCTACCCGAGTTTATCTCCTTGAGATGTCCTAAGCCACGCAAGTCTCCAGCCTGTTTCCTCCCAGGTCGGAGCTCTCCGGTGCTTCGTTAGAGGCTGGGAGGGGTAGAGGACAAGCCCTCCTCTGAGGGCTTGTCCTCTACCTGCTTTTCTATGTCAAACAGAAAACATCAGATTATTCCAGCATATGTCACAGCTCAGTGACTGTCTCCAGTTGTGTAAAGTCAATAACAACATTTGTGTAACTGTAGTATTTATTACTTAAATGGACTGTAGCCTGCTGGTGACTTTCTGGACTAAATAGGGCTGCTTTTCTGGGCTGGTGAAAACTACTGATAATACAATATGCTAGGATATACATCATTTAAAAAGTTGAGTATTTGTTCTGCTAATTCTAAGCACACTTTATCCTGTCTTGTTTGACTGAACTGATCAGATCAATGAATGTGTTTGATAAGGTGCAGGAAATAAACACAACTGCACTGTAATTCTCTGACTTTAGGAATGCCTACTACAATATATAAAAAACTGGATAAAATTTTATTCAACTTCATATGGAGAAATAAATGTCATTATCTAAAAAAGAGGTACTATCTAACACGAGACAAATGGGGTTTGGAGGTCCTAAGTATTGAAACATTAAATAATACTTTTAAAATTAAATGGCTGATGAAATTGATGAAGGAGGAAGATAATATTTGGAACGCTTTCCCAAAATGTATTTTTAATTCAATTGAAGGACTTAAATTCCTATTGAAATGTGATTATAATCCGGATAAATTACCTGTGAAATTAGCAAATTTCCACAAGCAAGCTCTGCTGGCATGGAAAATGGTGTACAAACATAATTTTTCACCGACCAATTATTACCTTTGGAATAACAGGAGTATTCAGTATAAAAACAGATCTTTGTATGACAAAATCTGGGTCAATAATGGGATTATTTTAGTCTCACAACTCATGAAGACTGATGGGCAACTGTTGTTAATTTATTGACAAATTTGGTATTGCAGTTACACCAAAAGAATATGATATAATCTTTAATGCTATTCCAAGGAATGTACCACAGCTTCTTGTGGGCTCTGGATCCCAGATCCACATGACAACTTCTATAAACAGTATTTCTCTGGAAAATATTGATGTCACAAAAAACAATAGTTCAAATAAATACATTAGAAATCTTTTGGTAAACATAACTGTTCCTTCTGCTAAAGTTTTTTGGTCGTCTCTTTATAATGATATAGACTAGAAGAAAAATTGTAAGAACTTGGCAAAAACACAGGAAGAAAAAGAACCCAAATGCTCGACTCAAAGCAAAGTAACAACAAAGGCTTTATTAACAAAACAGAAAACAACAGTACAGGGAGGGATTGACACTCTAACCTGGCTACCTGGAAATACAAAGAAAACAAGCAACACGGCTATCAAAATTACAAAATAAACAACAGAGCAAGCTATGAAAATTACAACTGAAAATACCCTGCCACTGGCTACTCTTGCTACTCAAACTGCAGAGGAAAAAGAACTATGACGCTCACAAATGGTGAGGAAAAATGGCAAAAATACTAACAAAAAGCGCTCACAAACGTGTGAGGGAGAATCTAAGTAAATAGCACACTAAACACGGAGAACTGACTACACTGACAGACAAACACGAGGGAGACAATCACAAAAACGAAGCAACAGCTCGATGAACAGACAACACTCTGACAAAGGAATGGGAAACCTGACAAGAAGCGATAGCGTGGACAAAGGCTGGTAGACTTGGTTCACGGACACAAGACGTACTGGCACAAAACAAAGGGAGACAGACATATTTACACTGGGTAATGGGGAACAGCTGGAAACAATCAGGGGCAGGGCTGACAATCACCACATGCGGGAAACAGGGTAGGAAGAGTGACCATCGGGCTGACCCTTTCGAGTTTGACTCTGCTGACATGGAATGTGGGGTAAACTTTGAGGGAGCAGGGGAGGTGCAGATGAACGGATGCAGGGTTCACCACCTTGGTGATGGGGTATGGTCCAATGAATCTGGGTGCCAACTTCTTCGTGACTTCACGCAGGGGGAGGTCACGGGTGGAAAGCCATACTCTCTGTCCACTCTGGTAGACTGGCGCTGGTCTTCTCCGGCAGTCCGCTGTCTTCTTCATCCCCACCACGCTGCACTGCAACACTCTGCGAGTAGCTTCCCACAACCGGTGAGCCCGTCGGACCGGGGCTAGCGCTGACGGGACCGAAACCTCTTTCTCCAGGTCAGGAAAGGCTGGTGGCTGGTAACCATACACACAGTGAAAAGGGGATATCTCGGTGGCAGCCGAGGGCAGGGAGTTATATGCGTACTCGACCCAGGGAAGAAGCTTGCTCCAAGAGGCGGGATTCTGGGTAATAAGGCAGCGCAGGCAGGTCCCCAGTACTTGATTCAGCCGTTCAGTTTGTCCATTAGACTGAGGGTGATAGCCCGAAGAAAGGCTCACAGAGGCTCCGATAAGGCTGCACAACTCTCTCCAAAACCTTGACACAAACTGAGGTCCTCTGTCGGAGACAACGTCTGTGAGGAAACCATGAATACTAAAAACTCAACGAAACATAACTTCTGCCGTCTCTTTAGCTGACGGCAACTTGGGCATGGCAATGAAATGTGTCATTTTAGAAAACCTGTCCACCACTGTGAGAACGGCGGTGTTCCCGTTGGAGCAAGGTAGTCCTGTGACGAAGTCCAGAGCGATTGCAGTCCATGGTCGACTGGAGCACGGGAAGTGGCTGGAGGAGACCTGCTGGTTTCTGGGCTGCAGACTTATTACGGGCACACACGGAACACGCCTCCACGTATTCCCTGACGATCTTCTCCATAGATGGCCACCAGAACTGCTGGCGAATGAAAAACAGAGTCCTTTTAACACCAGGATGGCAAGTGAGGCGAGATGTATGGGCCCAATGTACCACCTGCGACTGCAGCCCCTCAGGCACAAACAGCTTATTGGGAGGACAGCCCTCTGGTGGTGGGTTTTCCCCATTGGCTTGTTTCACCTCATTTACTATTGGCCAAGATACTGCTCCTACCACACAGTTGCGTGACAGGATGGGTTCAGGTGTCTTGGCAACAGGCTCGGGGTCGAACAGCCGTGAGAGGGCGTCAGGCTTGACGTTTTGACTCCCGGGCCTGTAAGAGAGGGAAAAATTGAACCGATTAAAAAACAAGGACCACCTGGCTTGGCGTGAATTTAGTCTCTTGGCCTGTCGAATATACTCCAGATTCTTGTGGTCTGTCCACACCAAAAAGGGCTGCTGGGCCCCCTCCAGCCAATGACGCCACTCTTCTAGCGCCACCTTCACCGCCAGCAGCTCTCTGTTGCCCACGTCGTAGTTTCTCTCAGCCTGTGATAGTTTCTTGGACAAGAATGCACAGGAGTGCATCTTGCCGTCTGTCACTGATCTTTGGGATAGCACCGCCCCTATCCCCACATCTGAAGCATCCACCTCCACCACAAACTGTCTGGTCAGGTTAGGCTCAGAGAGAATGGGGCTGACGTGAATCGTGCCTTGAGCTGCCGAAACGCAGTGTCCGCTGCCGGGGTCCACTGGAAGGAAGACTGAGGAGAGGTTAATGTATGCAGAGAAGCCGCGATGGTGCTATAGTTCCGAATGAACCGACGATAGAAGTTAGCAAATCCTAAGAATTGCTGAACCTTCTTCCGGTTATTCGGAACAGGCCACTCTGCAACAGCCTTTACTTTAGCCGGATCCATCTGTATCGACCCAGGGGCTATGTTGAAGCCCAGGAAAGATACTGATTCGGCATGAAATTCACACTTCTCCGCCTTAACATACAAATGATTCGCTAACAACTTACGCAGCACCTGGCGCACGTGTTGCACATGAGTTTCAAGGTCCCAGGAAAAAATTTGAATATCATCAATGTACACATACACAAATCTGTTCAGGTACTCTCTTAAAACATTGTTCACCAAGTTCTGAAAAACCCCTGGGGCGTTGGAAAGTCCAAAAGGCATCACCAAGTATTCATAATGTCCGGACGGGGTATTAAATCCCGTTTTCCACTCATCCCCCTCCCTTATGCGTATGAGATGGTAAGCGTTATGCAGATCTAGCTTGGTGAAAAACTTAGCACCTCGCAGCTGTTCAAAAGCATCTGACATGAGAGGACGGCCTGATGATGCCTGCCTGTAGAGAGGTCTGTATGTAATTGTTCATTGCCTCTCTTTCTGCACCGGAGATGGAATACAGCCTCCCCTTGGGCAAGGCCACCCCCGCTCGTAGCTCAATGGCACAGTCATAGGGCCTGTGGGGAGGCAAAGAAGTGGCCTTCGCCTTACTAAAGGCCTGGCCAAGGTCGTGATAGCATAGTGGCACAGCAGATAGATCAACATTGTCATCTATGGAAACTGTTTCAGGTGAGGACGACACTGACCCAGACTCTGCCCCAACACTGCCCGCTGGGACTCTCCTGCCACTGCTTAAACAATGTTTCTCACATTCCTTACACCACCCCCTTACCAGCCCCGATTTCCAGTCAATAGGCGGATTATGTCTGCACAACCACGGGAAACCCAACACTATGGCCTGGTTCTCTGAGTTGAATACATGAAATCTTAACTGTTCCTTGTGGTTACCAATCATTAGCGTTACTGGTTCCGTGACATGGGTTATCTTTAATAATTTATTCCCATTCAAAGCATTAGCCTCTAAAGGACGTGACAAAGTCTCAGTTTTCAGACCCAACTCCCGAACCACCCCCCAGTGGACGGTATTCAGCGTCCACTCCCGCTGAATACCGCTGGTCCTGCCTCTCGTCCGCTGCTGGCCCCTGGTGCTCCACGCCTCCGGTAACGACGGTCCCGTATCCAGTTGTCTGTACGGATGGCCGCCTCGATCACCGCCTCGAGGTCGTCCGGCAGCTCCTGGGGTCCCAGCTGGTCGTGAACCTGGTCGTTGAGTCCCTCCAAAAAAAGCGTCTACCAGGGCTGGCTCCCCCCAGCCACTGTCCCTAGCTAGTGGACGAAACTGAATGGCATAGTCCGCAATTGTCCTGTTGCCTTGCGTGAGTCTCTTAAGTGCTCGAGCTGCCTGCCTACCCGGTCGGGTATGGTCAAAAACCCTGCGCAGTTCTGCAATAAACTGCTCTGGTGATGAGCAGAGCGCTGAGTCCCGAGCCCACTCCGCGGTGGCCCAAGCTGCCGCTCTTCCTGTCAGGTGGGATGGTATGAATGCAACTCGCGACTGGGGAGTAGGAAAGGCATCTGGGTTCATCTTGAAATGCAAGTCATGTTGAACCAAGAATGGTCTACATAGTTCAGACTCACCGGAGAACTTCTCCGGAGGTGCCAAGCGAGGCGGTGTTTGAACAACCACGGGTGCGGCAGCAGCAGGTAGGCTTTGGCTGGGGGTAGCAGGAGGCAGGGGAGCTGATGGCTGAGAGTGCAGATAATTAAGTAGATCACGCATACTGTGAGCTAGTGCGTCTACCTGGGCCGACATGGAGTGTCTCAATTCCTCTTGACGTGAGGACAAAGTAGCTACATTACGGCCCAACGTAGCAGCCTGCTCCTCCTGCTGAGTGAGTCTGTCATCATGGAACACGACTAGGTCTCTGAGCTGACTGGAGTCGGCTGGGTTCATCCTGGCCAGTACGTTCTGTTAGAATTTGGCAAAAACACAGGAAGTAAAGAACCCAAATGCTCAAACGGTGAGGAAAAATGGCGAAAATACTAACAAAAAGCGCTCACAAACGTGTGAGGAATCTAAGCAAATAGCACACTAAACACAGAGAACTGACTACACTGACAGACAAACACGAGGGAGACAATCACAAAAACGAAGCAACAGCTCGATGAACAGACAACACTCAGACAAAGGAATGGGAAACCTGACAAGAAGCGATGACGTGGACAAAGGCTGGTAGACTTGGCTCACGGACACAAGACGTACTGGCACAAAACAAAGGGAGACAGAAATATATACACTAGATAATGGGGAACAGCTGGAAACAATCAGGGGCGGGGCTGACAATCACCACGGGGAAACACAGGGCAGGAAGAGTGAAGCTGAAACACAAGGGAAGACAATTAATTTCAAAATAAAACAGGAACTGACAAGACCAAATGACAAGACTGAAATAATAAACACACTTAACTTGACAGATATGACAAAAATGGGCTGGTCAGTAGTAAATTTTGTCTAAACAATAAGATTAAGGAAATATCTTTCAAAATTATACACAGAACATATCCAGCCAAAAAAAACCTTTAGAAAGATTTAACATTGATATTGAATATTCCTGTGATTTCTGTGGCTTGAGTGAAGAATCTGTTTCACATTTATTTTATCACTGTTTGTATTCACAAATGTTTTGGTTAAATGTACAGACTTTTATCCAAGGAAGAACCGGACACTCACTGCAGCTGCAGGAGAGGGACATTTTTCTTTACTTTGATGACAGCAGGATGGAAAAGGACTTGTTTTTTTTTGTGGAAAAATTCCACATTCATAAAAGAAAATGGTCTAACAACAAACCCAACTTCACTCTGTTTTTGCAGGAACTTTATCAGTACAGCACCATTACAGACAGCATTGAAAACCTTATAAGGTATTAAAAACAAATTTGATTTTGGAAAAAATTTTAGTTAATTAATATGCTTTTTGAATTTTTATTTATTTATCAGTTATTTCTTTTTTCTGTGTATATATGAATATATGTATGGATATAATGTTTATATATATCTATATGTATAGATGTAAGTGTAGTGGCTACTTGTCTTTAATCAAAAATAAATAATCAAAAGTCAAAAGAATAAAGAAATAAAACGAAATCAAATAAATCAAAGGACCACTAAGGTACCCAGGGGATTAATTTACGCAGGTGAAAAGGAAAGCCATTGTCCAGGCAAAAGATTTCTGCGGTTTATTTCCCATTTTTAAGCAAACAACAAAGAACAATGGTCTCTGCTGCCTCTCTTGCCTGGTTAAAAACCATAGCCCTTCCCGGTGCCCAGCTCACCTATCCCTGCCTACTCCTACATATAGATTCACCCAGTGCACACCTGGCTACCCGGTACTTTCAAAATAAAGGCATTAATCACACAAATGAACTAAAATAATTATACTAATTCTATAATGAAACTAAAGGTGTACACTTCAAAACCCCCCAAAAAATAACTAAATGTTTAACTATTGAATATCACAAAATAACAAATAGCTCCAACACACCGGCCCCTAATTGTGAAAAATATGAACTCACAATTACTTTTATTCTGTAAGGGAGCTATTCTTTTTTTTTTTTCCTTTCTCACATTTTTTTTATTGTTTTTCCTTTTTTCTTCAAACACCATTTATGTACAGTATTAACAATGAAAGCACAATACGAACATGAGCTCCTTCCACCCTGTCACGCCCTTCTATCCCATAAACCAAGACCATACATACACTGTCCCATTCATATAATCTTATGCATACAAATCTAAAAAGGTAACAGAAATATACATAGTTAAATGCACATATACATTTGACTGGATCAGGATACAAGCGCATTGGAGACGATCAACACATCATTGCTGGAAGTAATAGATCGTGTATACACTGAAGTTGGAGAAGAGGGAGTAGTTGAAAGCAGGAATAAATTGGCAGTGAAGAAATTTCCTGTCGAGGTGAGTGAGATTTACATGAGAGACATGTGGGAGCAGATAGAAATGTAAGAATGAAACCCTATTATGTCGAAAGACTTTTAAAGTGTTCGAGGAAAGGCCCCACACATTCAAAAACTTTTTGTATGAGTTATGGATTGAGTAGCGGATCTTCTCTAGGCTCAAGCAGGACATAATGTCCCCCAGCCATTGAGCATGGGAGGGCGGGGCAGCATCCCTCCATCTTAGTAATACTGCTCGTCTGGCCAGAAGAGAAGCAAACGACAATGCATGGTATTTATATGTAGTCAGATGAGGATCATCTCCTCTAGTTATGCCAAAGAGTGCAATCAGAGGGTCAGGTGCAAGGTCAATGTTGAGAGCTGTGGACAAAGTTTGGAAAACCTCTTTCCAGAATTTTCCCAAGCTAGGACATGACCAGTACATATGAATAAGCGAGGCTCCATCTCCTTTGCATTTGTTACAACATGGGCTAAAATCCGGATATATACGAGAGAGTTTCTCTTTAGACATGTGAGCCCTGTGTACCACCTTGAATTGTAACAGACAGTGTTGGGCGCAAAATGATGTACAATTCACGTTTCAATATTGAATCCCACTCACTGTCAGTCAATTCCAAATTCAGATCTTTTTCCCAGGCCAATTTAATTTTTTCAATGGGTGCTTGTCTTATAGCAGTCAGCTTGCCATAGATAAAAGATATCAGGCGTCTCTGTGAGGGGTGTATATTAAGAAATGTGTCAACAACACTGGATTCAGGTCTCATAGGGAAGTTTGGGGTTTGAGACTTGAGAAAATGTCTCATTTGCAAATATCTGAAGAAATGAATCTTTTGTAGCTTGTACTTTTCAGACAGGTGTTGAAATGATACAAAAAAGTCATTAAGGTACAAATCCTTAAGATGTTTGATGCCCTGCCTGTGCCATTCTTGAAACATAGGATCATTAAAAGAAGGTTGGAAAAGATGATTGGATAAGACAGGACTTAAAAGAGAAAGGTCATTAAGGCCAAAGTATTTTCTGAATTGAGCCCACACTCTCAATGTGTGTTTTACGACAGGATTATCGCATGATTTGTTTGGGGGTAGAGGTAGGGGAGAAGTAATTAGTGCTGGAATAGAAAGATCCATGGATGAGTTCAGCTCCACAGACACCCAGGCCAGACAATTTGTATGATTGTAGAAGTGAAACCAAAATACAATGCAACGTATATTGGCTGCCCAGTAGTAAAAACGAAAGTTAGGTAAGGCCAGGCCTCCAGCATCCTTTGGTTTCTGAAGATGGACTTTACTTATTCGAGGGCGTTTGCCTTTCCATATAAAGGAGGAAATTATAGAGTCAAAGGAATCAAAAAAGGATTTGGGGATAAAAGTTGGAATGGATTGGAATAGGTACAAAAATTTAGGGAGGATGTTCATTTTAACTGAATTAACCCGGCCAACCATAGAGATCCACAAGGGCGACCACTGTGTCAGGCTCTGTTTCACCTGGTTTAGCAGGGTAAGAAAATTTTCTTTAAATAGACTGCTGTGTTTTCTTGTAATTGTGATCCCTAAGTAAGAGAATTGGTTTGTAACAATTTTGAAAGGGAGATTAGAGCACTTTAATGTCATCGCCAGTTCGTTAGCAGGAAAGTGTTCACTTTTATGCAAGTTCAACTTGTAACCAGAAAAGGAGCCGAATTGGGAGAGTATTGATAGCATATGGGGTAGAGAAGTATGTGGGTTTGATATGAATACCAGCAGGTCGTCTGCATAAAGAGACACCTTGTGTTCAAAGCCGTTCCTTAAAATACCTGAAATATCTTTACAAGAACGTAACGCAATTGCCAATGGTTCTATAGCCAGATTAAAAAGTAAAGGACTTAAAGGGCACCCTTGACGGGTTCCTCTCAAGAGGTTAAAGGGTTGCGATTGTTGCGAATTGGTAAGAACCGAGGCAGTCGGACGCTGATAAAGTAATTTTATCCATGTAATGAAGACTGGGCCAAAATTGAATTTTTCTAGAGCTGCAAACAAATACCTCCACTCCACACAATCAAAGGCCTTTTCGGCGTCAAGGGACAAGATACATTCAGGGGTCTCATTTGAGGCAGTATAAAGAATATCAAATACACGACGAATATTAAAATAGGAATGGCGATTTTTAATGAAACCTGTTTGGTCTTCTGAAATAATTGATGGGAGGATATTCTCTATCCTGAGCGCAAGGACTTTAGCCAATATCTTGGCATCCACATTCAGTAAGGAGATAGGTCTGTAGGAGGAGCAGTCCACAGGATCCCTGCCTTTCTTGGCCACCAGCGTGATACAAGCTTCAGTGAGTGATGGAGGGAGTCTACCCAACATGAGTGAGTCTGAAAACACTACACACAATTGAGGTGAGAGTACTGAAGAGAATGATTTAAAAAATTCGGCGGGAAACCGTCAGGTCCAGGGGACCTTCCAGAATTCAAAGAAGAAATAGCAATAGCTATTTCCTCCTTTGTGATGGGCTTCTCCAAATCTCCCCGGCTGTCAGGAGACAGTCCAGGAATATCTAGATTATTTAAAAATTTCTGCATTAGGGTACTGTCATTTGGGAATTCAGAAGTATAAAGTCTGTTATAAAATTTACTGAAAGTATCATTGATTTTGGAGAAGTCTGTGGTCATATTGCCATCTTCCGTTTTAATTTCTGTGATATGTCTCATTACTTTGGTTTCTCTTAATTGGTTAGCCAGTATCTTACTCGCCATGTATGTAGAACCTGCTCTTGCTTTTTAAAAGTTGACGTTCCACTGAATGTGTAGATAAGAGGTCGAATTTAGTCTGCAACTCCAATCGTTTTATGTATAGTTCAGGGTCCTTAACCTGAGCATATTGTTGGTCAATTTCTTTGATTTGTTTGACCAATTCTAGTCTCTCGCTGGAGGCCTTCTTTTTCATGTCTGCACTGTAGGAAATAATCTGACCTCTCAAAAAGGCTTTCAGAGCGTCCCAAACTATTAAACTAGAAGTTTCAGGAGAGTTATTTATTTCAAGAAAGGTAGATATTTGCTCTTGCATGAATTTTACAAATTTATTATCAGACAGCAAGGATGAATTAAAACGCCAGTGTCTTTTAATTTGGGGAAAGTTAGGCGGGCTCATGGATAGAACTACTGGGGCATGGTCTGATATCACAATGCTCTGATAATCACACGACTGGACCAAAGGAATTAACTGATTATCGATAAGAAAGTAATCAATCCTTGTGAAAGTGTGGTGAACATGAGAGAAAAAGGAATACTCTCTCTGGTTGGGGTACCGACAGCGCCATATATCAGAAATACCAAAATTAGATAAGAAAGACTGGATAAGTGATGCAGATTTACTTAACGCAGCTGGTTTCGTGGAAGAGCGATCTAATACTGGGTCCAGCCAACAATTAAAATCACCCCCATGAATAAGAGAGTGTGAGTTCAAACCAGGGAGAGAGGAGAAAAAACGCTCAAAAAACCCTGGATCATCTGTGTTTGGGGCATAGACATTAGCAAGCATCACTGGAGAGTTATACAGGTTTCCAGTAACAATGATGTAACGACCATGGGGGTCTGATATTACTTTATGATGTTCAAAGGTTGTATTTGAGTTTATAAGAATAGACACACCTCTGGCCTTGGCCTGGAACATGAAGTGAAAATGCTGCCCCACCCACCCCGACATTAGGCGCCTATTATCGGAGTAACGAATATGTGTCTCTTGAAGGAATACAATTGCTGCTTTCAATTGTTTGATGTGAGAAAATACTCTCCTCCTTTTGACTGGGTGGTTCATACCCTTAACATTCCAACTTAGAAAATTTAAAGTACTATTCATTTCTTTGTAACACCAATACATGCAAACAGGTAACAAAATGTGATGACAAAACTCCAGGGCTTGATCCTGAAATAAAGATTGAATCGCAGCCTGACAGGTAGTTAAATGGTCCAAGTAAGCGGTTAGCATGGTCTTTCAGAGCAATATTACCCCCACCCCCACCCCCCTAACAAGAAAGCTGCCAAAGAACATATCAGCAAGCTCTTAACAACCCACATTATCCAGAAAAAAGAAAACTCTTCCTGTCTCTTCATTAAACACTTCAGCTCCTTAGTTACTCACGTGCATATCCACCCCTAAATTATTGTATAGCACTGAAAGTGGCTTGTGGAGTTCGCATTTACTAACGGCTGTAATGTCACAGCTGCCACACAAAAATGTCTCCAACCTGGATCGTTAGCATGAAAGTTTCAGTCTGCCACAGTTAGTTACGTCGATCATGTTGAGCGAGATGAAGCAGGCAGGTTGTCGACGTTGCCCCGCGCCCGCCGGGCGAACGCAGCCACCCCCCCTCTCCGGCAGGAAGGGCGATGCGGAGCCGAGCAGGGTACAGCAGAGAGGGCCCAAGCCCTCGGCTGTAAAGATCAGTCATTACTGCTCTGTATTCGGCTCGCTTGCTCAGAACCCCCAGGCAGCAGTCCTCCACGATCCGGATCTGCCGGCCTCGACATTCCAGCTTGCCTCTTCGTCTGGCCTCGCGGACCAGGAGCTCCCCCACTTGGAAGCGGCGGAGCCGCAGAATCACCGGGCGCGGCCTCCCGCCCGGAGGTGGCTCAGCTGCCAAAGAGCGGTGAGCACGGTCGATTTCGGGCGGGGAAGGGAGAATGTCCTGGCCAAACACCTCGGAAAGCAGACCGGAGAAAAACTCTGCAGGGCGACCCCCTTCCGTCGACCCCGCCAGACCGAGAACACGAAGACTCCGACGTCCGCCCCGGCCCTCAAGGTCAACGACCCCAGCCACTAGCCTGGAGCCGTCCTCGCCAAGCCCAGCGCACAGGCCCTCCAGCTCACCGACCCCCCGACTCAGGTCCCCAGCAGCGAGCTCGAGAGAGGAGAGGCGCCGACCGCGGTCCTCCACAACGGACTGGACTTGGCCAAACCTGCTCTCCAGTGAGCTAAAAGAAGCTCCGAAATTGGTTGCCAGCGCCTCTCGACGCCGGTCCAGCAGGTCGGACACGGCACTCAGTGCCAAGCCAGCTACAGAGTCCTCCCTCCTCCCAGATCCACCACTCCTCGATGTCATATCCAGTTCGATAGGAGTTTAAGTTACACAGGTGAGCCAAAATGCTTCGACCCTGCAAGAAGTAGGGGTGTGAATTTTGGAAAATGTAAAAGTGAACGGGAGCACCCCTTTGCTGCGTCTACTCCATTCGGCTGTCAACCGGAAGTCGACAAGGGAGCTATTCTTTCTTCTCATCTCAACTATACTATGTAGAATCTTCTGTCTTCTTCCAGATGGCTGTTAGGAAAAAACAAAGACAGAGGGAGGACAGAACAGAATGTGAGAGAGAAAGAATGAATTAATGTCTTTGATCCTAGACTGTGGCCTCCATGAGCAGGCAGATCTTCATTATGGGCCTCTCCAGGACACTGCTCTTAGTTTGGAGACACACAGAACGGACCAAACCTTTAGAATCAGACTTGGTGCTGAGAACTCGGCCCATCATCCAAGATCCTCTTGGAGCTGTAGCATCAGCAATAATGACAATGTCTCCTGGAGAGAAGCTTCTTCTTGACCTTGTCCACTTTTGCCTTTCCTGCATTACAAGCAAGTATTCAGATATCCATCTTTTCCAAAAGAGTTGTGCAATATACTGTACTTGCTTCCATCTTCTCCTGGCGTACAGGTCACTCTGCTTAAAGATTCCTGGTGGAAAGATGGGTTTTCCTTTTAACAAAAGAATATGATTTGGTGTCAGGGCCTCAAGGTCGTTGGGGTCATCCGAAACCTTCGTAATGGGTCGGTCGTTCAGTATTGCCTCAATTTCACAAAACAACGTTTGCAGGCCCTCATCATCCAATACCTGCTGTCCAAGCACAGAGGAGAGTATACCTTTTACTGAACGAATCAGACGCTCCCAAACGCCACCTTGATGTGAGGCTGCTGGCACGTTAAAGCTCCACTTAATCCCATCGTGAATCAAGGCACCTTGGATTCTCTCATTATTTAAACCAGCAAGGTTTAGCTTTAACTCCTTGTTTGCTCCAGTGAAATTTGTTCCATTGTCAGACCTCAAACTTGACACTGGACCTGCAGATAAATCTTCTCACTGCATTAATGTGAGTCTGTATCAAGGGAGTGTGCCACCTCCAGGTGCACTGCACGACTGGTCAGACAAGTGAAAAGCACTCCATACCTTTTAAGAAAGCTTCTTCCTCTCTTCACCTCTAGGGGACCAAAATAATCAACTCCCACATCTGTGAAAGGAGCCTTGTCAGGCATGACCCTCTCCTCAGGCAAGTCTGCCATCTTCTGCTCTCCAAGTTTTCCTCTATAGCGTCTACATACAGTGCATTCTGTGATTGTTTTTCTCACAGCAGAGTTGGCATTGATTATGCAATATCTCTGTCGAAGCCTGTGCAACATGTGGTTT
>JAQQSB010001981.1:5000-27529 GCA_029721515.1 Synanceia verrucosa | reverse complement strand
GACATCACAAGTCCATCCGTGAAAAGAGCTCTTGAAAGGGCAGGATTAGGAGAAAGGAAAATCACATTCCCAAATAAGTTTATAGTATGCCTTGTATATGTCAGTTGTGCTATTTAAAATGTCAAAGTTTGGTCAGCTAGCTAATTTGATGGATTCTGCATTCATCAACATCTAAGTAGCACAGATCTTCAAGTAGCTACTCATAAAATCTACCCCTGCTTATGACAGTGTGTAAATTTAAAAATACACATTAATGTTGCTTGTCACTGTTGGAAATTACAATTTTTGTATGTACTTCTCCCATGTATATGTACACAATACACTGATGTCTTTGAAACATGTCATGTAAACATGACCAAAGATTAGAAATATTTGGAGCGAGAGAGAGGTTGAAGGGATCGGACATGCATGTATGCATCAAGCTCCATCTAATGATGCATTTGTATATTATCCGTGAAAACTTTAATTCCATAAATGATCAGCTGATATGCGATGCAAAGTGCGTGTTTCTGCATGTTGTGTTGTGGCATGGTGCGACAAACACTTCATCCATGTGCGGTATTGCACATGAATGCACTGTCGATCGGCTATCTACTACTATCACCGCAGAACTCTGCCACTGGTTTTGAATTCCTTCCTTAATGGAGACAGTTTGTCCTTATTATTATATGCCCAAAACATAACATGCTTCATTATTACTGGAACAGTCAGCTCAGGTCTTCAAGACCATTTCCAAAGCAAACTATTTCAAATTTCAAAAAGTTTACATGTGAAAACCAGACGAGGTTACAAAAAAGGTTTCCAACTCTTTGCATAAAAGGGATCTGAACAATGGGACTATCGCTTCAAAGCAGCCAAGATAGAAGCTAAACTATTGTGGAGAATGTGGGCATCAATCTCACTACCTCTCACATACTATGTGAGCACTCTACTATTTGAGCTAATTCCCCTGTATGGAGTGCTGCCATGTAGCTCCATGTAGATCATCTCATCCCATACTTTTCCAGACTTTTGAAGGTCTCCTGGATCAGACGTCTACTGTAATTCGTCAGATACAGTAGACGAGGTGGCTGAGATCAATTATGCTCTCCAAGTTCAAATTCCATTGTTGTTCCAGACAAGCTTACTTTAGTCTGCAAATTGACATGTTGGAGGTGATGAGCTGCCAAACATTGTGCTCCACACAAGTTTACATGGTTGACTCCATGCACTGCTAAACTGTTGTCCTGCTGGACTGCTAATTCAAGGTTCAAGAGTCTTTATTGTCATTATGCACGCAGAACAAAATTTTGGAGAGTCTCTCAGCTTAAAGGCACACATGAATAAAGAAATGAAAATACAGAAAACGAAAGAGGGTGGCATGGTGGTGTAGTGGTTAGCACTGTCGCCTCACAGCAAGAAGGTACCGGGTTTGAATCCTGGGCCCCGGGGACTTTCTGTGTAGAGTTTGCATGTTCTCCCCGTGTCTGCGTGGGGTACTCTGGCTTCTTCCCACCATCCAAAAACATGCATGGGGATTAGGTTAATTGGCTAATTTAAATTAACCGTGGTTGTGTGTCTCTATGTGTCCTGTGATGAACTGGTGACTTGTCCAGGGTGTACGCTGCCTTTCACCCAAAGACAGCTGGGACAGGCTCCAGCGACTGAGAGCGGTATCCTTTTCTCTGTTGGAGGCAGAAATCCTCATGGAGGTTTAGGAGGAGGTAAAGGACCAAATCAAAAGGAAAGAAAATATCACTACGGTTATAAAACAAGGAGAGAAAAAGAGGCAAAATACTACAGACCTCCTGAATATGTAACAAGAGCACAAATACACACTCAGTGCTCCATGAAACATCACAATTACAATTCAAATAGGTCATTAACATCTCTGAAAACCTAGATTATCAGAACCAGGCGAAAATGTAAATGAAACCACCTGTAGATGTGAGTAAATTGTGTAAATGTAACTCCATCAGTTATATATACGTATGTATATATTTACATACGTATATATATACATATATATATATATATATATATATATATATATATATATATATATATATATATATACGTACATATACGTATATACGTATATATTTATATATATATATTTATATATACATATATATATTTATGTATATATAAATCGATAGCAATATACAGTATATCGCACATCAGACATCAATATTAATGAAAAATATGCTTGATATAGCGATCAATATTTTCACAGAACTTCACTGCAAGAAACTAATGTGACTCTCGCCAGCTGGATGTCGTTCACAGCAAGAACGGTACCGGGTTCGATTCCCGGCCCCGGGGCCTTACTGTGTTCTCCCCGTGTCTGTGTGGGTTCTCTCCAGGTACTCTGACTTCCTCCCACCATCCAAAAACATGCATGGGGATTAGGTTAATTGGCTAATTTAAATCGACTGTAGGTGTGAATGTGAGTGTGAGTGGTTGTCTGTCTCTATGTGTCCTGTGATGAACTGGAGACTTGTCCAGGGTGTACCCTGCCTTCCGCCCTAAGACAGCTGGGATAGGCTCCAGTCCCCAAATACAGCTTACATGTTGATGTATCAGCATTAATACTCCAATAATATAATATATGATACAATATGA
Organism: Synanceia verrucosa; assembly: GCA_029721515.1. NCBI lineage: Eukaryota > Metazoa > Chordata > Actinopteri > Perciformes > Synanceiidae > Synanceia > Synanceia verrucosa. The sequence continues at coordinate 24,925 of JAQQSB010001981.1, read as the reverse complement.
ACTGGAGCAGGTACTTTAAAATTTGAGAAATTTTGTAGAACAGTGTTGTATTGACAGCTAACAGACCATTGGTGAAATGTGTTTTGGTAATAATAATAATAGCTGGTTAATGAGTGCTTTACTTTATGTATTTGTGTACTTACTTGATGCCGATAACTGATGGATCAGCTAGCTCAAAAGTTTTGTCTTCACTTTCTCAGGTGAAATGAGCAGCGTGTCTTCTGTTAAACACTTCAGTTGTGTTCCGTTCTGTTCTAATCTGCTTTGATCTGTATTCTAATCTGCTTTGATCTGTATTCTAATCTGCTTTGATCTGTATTCTAGTCTGCTTTGATCTGTATTCTAATCTGCTTTGATCTGTACTGTACCCTCTATTATCATTTGCATATTCGGTTACCCGGGCAACCGCAAAGTAACTAAGTATTGTCAAAAATCAATAAGTGCATTATTACACATTAATGTATCTTAATGCATAATGCATGTATACACACACACACACACACACACACACACACACACACATCAGTCTAGTGTCCAGTGATCAGTCCAGTTAACAACAGACAGAGAGTCTAAGCAGGTCAGTTTTTATCCAGACATGCAGTGTAAATTTGAACTCTACAGCGTGTTAAACTGTAGAAAAAGCTTGAATCTCTGCTTGCAGAGGGAATTTTCCAGAGTGGCGCCACAGACGGGTAAGTAACCTTAACATTCACATGTTGGCAACATCTTTAACAAGTTTTTTTTTTCAACTGAACATGGCTTTTATAGTTTTGTTTTATTTGTTGTCGGTTGAGGAGATGTTGGCAACATGTACCCTTCTGTTCAATGATATTATCGAGTCACAGTTGCTAACAGTTCTCATTGAGATAAGATGACCTATGTTAGCTAAGTATTATTTCTGAAGGCTGCTGACTGAGATAAGAATACATAGCTGGCGTCAAATAAATGCAAAGATAAAATTGTCTCTGCATGAAGGTGAATTGTGCCCGTGGAGACGGTAGGTAACGTTAACTTGTCATTATTTAGCAAGCTAGCATTATCTGTATTCTACCTTCTGTTTATGCCTGTGAAGTGATAGAATATTTGTCATAAATGGTCGAACTGTTTAGTGCAACATCGTCTGTCTTATGGTAATGTACTGCCTGTCTTATAGCAACATTTTTACAACCAAATTCATGTTTATTAGTATGCTAATCGTGAGTAAAGCTAATAGCTAATTAGCCTACTTGCTAGGTCTTTGCCTTGACTGTAACATCTAAATAGGGGAAATTGCTCCTCCTATTATATGTGTACATAATTATTGTATCTGTGTTTATACAGCTAAGTTGACATGAAGGCTAAACCAGCCGCGTCGCCAGACAGATTTCACTGGTGCCCCAGTATTGATCTGCAGTGCCCTAGTAAAAATTTCACCAATAAAAAAAAATCACTTCAGAGTTTTAAGTCTACATAGCATAGACTACACAGTAGTACACATACTACTTAGTATGGCAATTCATTGCTACTGTATTCACTCCACATAAACAATGCACACATGGCTAATTAATATGGTAATTTATTGATGTGTAGACTTCTGCTGATAATACTCCTCAACTTGAAGTTGAGAGAGACAGAGAGAGAGAGCCAGAGAGAGAGAGAGAGAATCACTGCGTGAGGTAGGTAACGTTAGCCGACAGCAACTTGTTAAATATATTATTTTAATTTTGATTTGACTCGAACTGTAACTCCTAGATGGATATCAGAAAGTTATTCGCCCGCAGTAGGGACAAATCAGCGAGGAATGAGAGAGGTAAGTGAAGTCCTCCTAGCTAGCTAGACAACATAAGTTTGTCTTAAGTTAATGCTAAGTTAGCTAACGCTATTCCTTGTATCAAGACAACGATATCCATTTGCTGTACGAGCTGTGCGGAGAATTTCCAGTGAGTTTCATCAGCATGAAACATAATGTTGGTTATGGTCTGATGGTTCTGCTCAGGACCTCTGCATCAATGATGATTTTTAGGAAGCTTGTGTTAGTTGACAGATACAGCCTGTGGATGGTGCAGTGGTTCTCATCTGAAATGGTCAAATTTTAAACCATTGAAGTTTTTTCACAGAAAAATAGCACAGTAGACTTGTCTTGTTAATCGGTTTGCCTTTGACTAAAATAATCTTGTTTTGTCACCAGAAAAATGGCTACAGCTAAAGCATCTGGTTTTGTTGCCAGAAAAAATAGTCAAATTTCTGTATTTGTCACCAGAAACATGGCTACAGATATCGGGTTTTGTTGCCCCAATTAGATTTTATTTTAATATAAATTTCCATGTCTGTCCAGACAAAGTGGAACAGCAGTGTGCAGGAAGAGGTGAGGGAGAGAAAGATGACGAGCAAGAGCAGAGGTGAGTTGACTATCATTGAACGATGTCCCAATCATGTTTTTTTTTTTCTTTTTTTTTGCCTCTGAGTCATTTGATTTTGAATATTGATGGCAGAAATACAAAACTTCCCATATGAGGAAAAAACAGAAAACAGTTTTTTGAAAAACAAAAAAACTGTCAGTTTCTTACAGAAAGCTTTTTGTTCAGGTGACTTTTTTTGTCACAAGGAAGGGTGGGATAACAGAACAGCTTTCACTCTTCTTATAATCCCATATGAAAACTGAAGACTATAAAAAAATGCAGATAGGAGACTTTGAGCTATGTACATATTTGTACAGCAATAAACAGTAATATTTTCATGTTACTTCAGACTAAGTGGAGAGGATTACAGAGGCAGAGAGATGAGAGACAATAACATAGTCTGATATGATTGAATAGTTTAAAAAACTATTTATGTTTTTTTTTGTATATAAATAAGTGCTGAATATGTTTTTTTTCTCACGCACTTTGCTCGGGCTCGTGAATTCTTTGAGCCCCAGGTGTGCCCCAGTACAGTATTAGCTCTAGTGACTCCCCCGGTGTCATAGTTTTCATTGTTTGCAGTTAGTCTGAGACTAAAAAGATGATCAACAGTGAGTTGAGCAAGTTCAAAGTTTTCATGTCCTTTGATTTGTTGGAGCGGTACTACATGTTCCTCATTTTCGAGGAAGGGCACATTTCAGTCATTTGTTTCTTTGTCTTTGCTCTATTGTCACTCAAACAACACATACGGCAACAGAATCACCCTACAGTAGTGAAGCTTCATGAAGCACTTGTGATATTTTGACCTTTGAGATGTAATAGAAATGTCGTAATTTTCCATTACACTAGCCTTTTTCTTTAAGTCAAGAGCACCATCAAGAGGAGTAAAAGAACATCACAGTTGTTCATCAGTCCCCTGCAGAGCAAGGATAGAGACAATTAGCACTTTCTGAAAGATGTGCTTTTAATATGGCGCTGTGAGCAGGGTTCGAACCTCTTGTGGGAAACCCCATTGGATTTCGAGTCCAACGACCTTAACCTCTCAGCCACCACAGCGCCTCAAACCTTTTTTCATAACCACATGGGAGTTCCACTGTTCACCTTACCTGACACTTTTTTCCATCTTTGCCACAGGCGGCAATTGAACATGTGACCTTCAGCTCACAGCAGATATTCAAGAGTAGAACACTTCTCTCTCCTCACAGAGAGGATTGAAATCACCTGATGTATTTATGGTAAGAATGGTATATTTCATGAGCATATGGATCTGTATGAGGTTATCAGAATATTCTGTGGTTTTACAGTGACATCAGTCAGAATGTAGAGATTCCACAGATAATCCAGGAAAATGTTTTATATTTCTATCTTTCTATATCTTTTATGTCTTTATTTACATTTCTTTATTTATGTGTGCCTTTAAGCAGAGAGACTCTCCAAAATCTTGTTTTACATGCATAAAAACTAGCAGTCCAACACCTTAGCCATGTAAACTTGCCTGCATTAAGATGGGAATCAAATCCATGTGTGTGGGACACCTTTCAGTTGTCTTTACATTTATCTCAAGAGTCTGGAAAAGCATGGGATGAGACGAGCTAGGTGGAGCTACATGGGAGTTATTCCGTATGGGGGAATTAGCTCACATGGTAGAGTGCTCAAAGGAAGGTGGGCATTTTTTACGCTCACTCACGCAAAGGATTAGATGTGCGAAAAGCACGGGGAAATGACTGAATAGTGAAATATCATAGACAGTATCCCTGCCAGCCAAAGCAAAGCTACAGAATAATATGTGATCACTGAAAGCGGCACTGAGGCTGACAGGAGCTTTTCTTTTACCACAAAGTTTATTGAAGAACATCATTTATTAAACTAGTGGGATAAAGAAAACGTCTGCAGCATTTTGGTGTATTTCACTGTAAATATTGGCAATATTAATGAATACATGGACATTGTAAAAGTAAAAAAGCGCTTAACACGGAGAGCCCTCTTTGTCACGGAGAGCCTGTTGGAGAGCCTCACTGAGCGCATAATATATTTTTTCAATAGAAGAAATTATAGTTTTGAACTTTATAATGCTTAGTTAAGGACAGGCGATGATATGCCGGGGCTCTGTCTAGTCACACAACAGCATGGTTTGGATAATTGGAAAAAGCTATGATCACACCCAATATGTTTCCTGACGGTGCAGCAAAATATTCCATGATGGTCTTCTTCAATAGGCTCATTATTCCACATTATTCTATTTAGTATGATGGGAGCTCCTCAGCGGAAATCTTTCCCGTATGTAGCTTGTGTTTTAGCTGCAGTTTGTAAACAAAGTCCTTCCTGTGGAGACTTTGCCTTGTAAAACACATTTTAATTCAGAAAGTATCTTCAAATATGACAGTTTACATGGATAATAACAGCAATGCAGCAAAGTTATTTGATTTCAGCCAAAAAACTTTGAAGTCACGTGACACGGCTGCATTCACATAGAAACAATGAGGCAGAATATGGTTATTTTTCTACTGTGCACTGTCCCAGTGTACAGTTATGATGAGAGACTGGGATGAGCCTGGAGACAATCACTGCTCCTCTCTGTGGACAAATGAGGGATTACAGCTGGTTTTCACCCAGGCTCTTACAGGGGCGTTACCAGTCAGGGCTGCACTGACTCTGTCATTGTGGGGGATACATTATCTTCACGGACCAGTCATGGAAACATGGGAATGGCTCCTACTGTATGTTGTGGACAGAGTAGTAATTCTGGAAGTGATGTTTTTAGAGGACCAATCACAGCCCTTGCCATCTCTGTTTTCCCCTGATGGAGTGATGGACAATTAAAAATTATTTCATGCTCCCGGAGAGAATGGAGAGGCTTTTCGACAGGCTCTCCAGCGACGTAGAGGGCGCTCTGTGTGCACGTACAGCAATTTGCTGTACGTGCACTAACTTCCCATCACTAATGCTAATTAGTGATGGTAAGTTCATAAGGCATCTCTATGTTCATGTTTACTCATTATTGAAACAAGTAAAACTCATTTTATATCTCTGTCTGTACTGTTTATATCTGTTATGAATGCTAACAAGATAACATCAACATGTGAAATATCACATTTCCACTACATTTACATGTTTATGTGTCTATAGGTTCATGTTTCTATGTCATGCACCAAGTCACCGAGTTGAATTCCTTGTTCATGCAAACTTACTTGGCATCTTTGTATGACATCCATGGTGATGTGTGAAGCTGTTCCACTAATTTGGGGTGTTGTGCAGTGATTCCATGGCTTTCCGCAAAACACCGCCTTTCTGTCTTGTTTGATGAAACATTATGGAAAGTGTGAATGAAGGAAACCAACCAGGTTTCATACTGATGTCCAGGATGATTGAGACAGTGAGCACAGAGCATCAATGCAGCATCAGCTGTGATGGCCGAGTGGTTAAGGCGTTGAACTTGAAATCCAATGGGGTTTTCCCGTGCAGGTTCGAACCCTGCTCACAGCGGCTCGGAGTTTGTACAGAAATTACGTTTGTTACCTACTCTGGGTGACAAGGGGTGTGGACAGCAGTTTGGGTGTAAAAAAAAAGCTTTGGCGACAAGTTTGTTAGATTTCCCGAATTCCCACAGTTCAGCAGGTATTAAGGCTCCCGGTCTTAGTGAAAACACAAAACGATGCGGTGATCATGGGGATCAGAAGAGTATGTATATATACACACACATATATACAGTATATGTATACCTCTGGGTGTTATTTGTAGAACAGACAAAGTAGTAGCAGAGCTTCTTTCGGGCTGTTAGTCAGCTCTCCTCTCCCTGCTGAATCCTACTGTCAGATGTTGAAGTATGAGGGGGCGTGGCTTTGGACAGAATACTGACGGGAGGGGGAGGAGCTTAGAGGACGAAGAGCCACTTTGAAATCTTACTAGCTCTTTTGCTAGCTTTCTAACATGACAGATTATAGCTTTAACCTCATTAAATACATAAATGATCCTTTCTAGGTGGGATCGATTAGCCTTTCAATTAACAGACAAAACCAACAAGTTTTCTGAATTGTCAGTTCAGTTTTGTATTTCGCATTTAGTCTTTTGTCGGTTTTTGTCCTTGTTCATATGTAATTATTCTCATGTTTTTCATTTACTATCTTCTTTGCATTAATTCTTAGAGTCTTAAAGTCAATGTAACCCACTTGTAGAATAGGTGCACACTGGACCAGTCTACCCAGATTCATAGGGAGGAGTAATGGACAGTAATCAGACATCACAATAAGCAACCAGAACACAGAGGTAGATTTAAATGAAAATGTTTGTATTAGAACACAAAATAATTTCAACACTGTCCTTTGAAATGGGTGCACCCTGAAAATAAAAGAAATAAACAAATGTTCCAATCGTTAGATCCAACTGTCCTTTGAGGTCCTTCCCCCACAGTCCTACCACACTGACAGCAGGGCAGATGAAAGTTGGAAGCGCTCCTCAATCCAGGTTTTCATCACGGGTAGCTCGCCATCCCCCTCATCAGAGAGAGATTCCAATCCAGATCCAAAGTTCAAGGGTATCCAGAAAACCCAGCCTATGTAACATGACACGACTTATATAGCAACATATGCAAACATTCTTATTCCCTTAACTGTACAGGTGAATCTTATCAATGTAAAGCATAATACAACTCAGTACTTAAGCCATGAATAAAGGATTACTGTTGCATCATGACATTAACTAGCATCATAATATTAACACTTAATATTGAAATGTAAACAATACTATTAAATTACAATTTTAAGGCTTCGAAACCATATGAATGAATGAAATATTCACTATATATGAATATTGTAAGTAACACACCTTGTGGTTGTTAATGCAAGCAGCACAAGAAGGCTAATCTCATAACTCAGATGTAGCTAACATTACCCTTAGCTCTGTGCACAGTGTAGCTGTTAGAATGTGGCACGAAATGACTGAACCCTAATGCACGACTCGACCACGACAGAAGTAAGTAAAAGGGATTTTAATACAAATAAAATTCACAAACAAGATTAACAAAACAACTCAAGCACTGATGCTAAATCTAGATGAAACTCAAAAACTCTCAGACTGAAAACACACTAGGAGAGAAACCATATGGCTGTACATGAATCAAACTTAGGACACTAGTAAAAATGCAACACTAAAGGCGCTCACACAGTGAGGAAAACTATAACTTAGTTAAAAAGACAAAATATAAAACGCTCACTAACAGTGAGGAAAATGAGAGCTCAAGACTGGATGACTACACAGATGCTACAAAACAGACAAAACACTAATACTAGACTGGATAATTACACAGATGCTAGAAACAGACAAAACACTAATACTAGACTGGATAATTACACAGATGCTAGAAACAGACAAAACACTAATACTAGACTGGACAAACTCGACACAATGACAGAAGCTGATAAGACACAACCTGACGGCGAAACAACTTGGCGTAAAGGTTGGTAGCTTGGGAATTCACAAGGCGATACTGGCACACGACTGCAACTGGGGAGACGCAGACATAATTACATGAGGTAAACTTTCAGGGCGGGGCAGACAATCAACAGGCGCAGGAAACACAGGGGCAGGAAGCGTGAAGCTGAAACACAAGGGAAGACAATTAATACAAAATAAAACAGGAAATGACAGGACCATATGACAAAACTGAACCAAAAAAACTTAACTTGACATGACCAACATAACAGTAGCTACACACATACTTATTATGCACACCCAAATGTTCCCTTCTCTTCCCTACAAATAAAGAAATACAACAACTTACACTTAGTGGAAAAGAGGCCACGAGGCTAAGCTAACTCCACTGCGCCACGTGTAGCGGCTGCTTTAACATGTGCCACTCACTGAGACAAGAAAAGAATAAACGGTGCTTTCTAAGTTGCTCTCCAGGTCTCCTCATAGGAGGTGGGCCAAGGGGAGATTTTGTGTATTTAAACGATCCCCACCGAGGAGGACCTATTTTTGTGGACAACATCTTCATTTTCAACAAATGAAACATAAATTGTTGGCACTCTTACCTCTTGCACATTTTTTGTTTATCAGTAACTTGGCGTCTGGGTTACGGTTCCGGCTAACTGCGCGGGCAGCTATGCTCGGGTTCCGACATGCATGGCGTAGTTGTAGTTATTGTCCAATGACACGTCTCAAAATTTGGCGGTTACCATGGATACATTGTTAAACTGCTGCTGTGGCTGTAAGCTAACGCTATAGGAGTACAGCACATAAACAAGTTAAAGATCGCAGTACACGCTTACACACAATGCTAATATAACAACAAATTTAAATATCAATCACTTTAAGAGGAGATGAAATCAATCAAGTTAACTGACAGTTCATCATCAAGCTTGATAAAAGCAGGAAAACTGAAGTCTTCTGTAACAATGTCTTCAAAATGTCTTTGTGAACTTTGCACATAAAACATAAAACAGACTGATTTCCAACATCTGAGATCCAGTAAGATGTTATTTTTTCATCTCTGACAAAATTAGCATAATGTCATAAAAATTAGCCACACACATACTACACTCCTCCTCTTGAAACTACGTTTGCTAGCAAACCACAGAAATGGAGTGCTGTATGCATCTTTTGGATAAAGACGGTCCTGTAACCCCCTTTATAGACACAGGATGGAAGAAAATTTTGACTTTTGCTGTGTTTCTGTGGAAAGACTTAGTACCAGAGAGAGTACTGTGGCAGAAGAGCCAGTGCTTAGATTTAACCTTAAAACCAAGGTTTGTTGTCATACTAAATAGTCGTTGTGTTATGTGGATGGCTTTAGCTTGACAAGAGAGTGAACATGGAAGTTTTGACTACATATATGTTCATTAACTGTCCTTATATATTTTATAATTGTGTTAACTTATAATCATTTGTCTCTGCGTTAAGATTAATGGAGCTTTAAAATGCTACTAACAGTAAGATTATTTTAATATAATGTATTGTACTTGAGGGTGGCACAGTGGTGTAGTGTTTAGCACTTATAAATAAGTTAACTGTAAACCTCAAACTTCAGGAACCTGCTGCAATTCCAGCAAACAGTGGCTATCACAGAGACTGCTACAGCCACTTTACAAACATGACAAACATAAAACAAGTCCAGAGAAGATGTGAAAAAGGCACCTTTATTTCAGAAAGAGGCTGAAAAACAGGGCAGGTGTCAAATCAGAACACTCATGTCAATGTGATTCTTGAACTTCAGCTGTGAGTCTAAGACAAATAAGAGAAATGATCATTTGATTTGATTGAGCCCATAGTCAAGGCAATACAATGACCAAAAATGAAATACAAACAAGAAAACAACAAAAATATATACACCTCCTGAAAAAAAGACAAAACATGGATAAGAATGCAAGCTATTACACAAGGCACATGCAGACGTTATTGTCCCCAACTGTAATCTTTGGAAGTGTACCTGAGAGTTAAAATAACAATAAATATGGTGCCACTAACCTGACATGTTCAAACTGTTATAATGTAATGAAGAGAAGCCGAAATGTGTTGTCTGCTTCTTGTTTTTTAGAGCCAGGGGTAGAAAGAGAAACAGACTATGGTGAGGGAACTGCAGCAAAGACACAGGCTCTGAGATCACACACTGGTGACCTCTGTGTTGTCTGTCTCTTTATATATATAATTAGCAGACGAGGCGTGTTGCTGGTCTAGTGAACGTTTATTCACACACCCAGCATGTAAGCATGAACCTTCTGTTCCCCCCACGCTAGCTGTCTGTTACTTCCTGCTCTAGTGGCTACTGCGCATGCCAAAAGCTCCCACGGCGTGCTGGGAAATGCTGTTCCATTAACAGTACTCATTACAACACAACCTCCACACATCCAAGCGGGCACCACACCTATTGCCAGTACAATGCATAATTTGCAAACATGAAAAATACAAAAATGAGTCATACACCTGGAAAGAATCAAAGAAAAACTGATTCAGTGTGAAACAATCATAGCTGGTAAACTGCTTCTGGCAGCTGAAGAAAGAAGAGATGAGTCTTCTTCTGCACATTCGGGACAGGGACTTAGTGGCCAGTGAAGCAAGATACCACTTCACCTGTTTCAGAGACTATACTCTGTACCTTCTAAAAAGACAAATGAGACAATAGAGAGCAACTTGTATGAAAATGGGTACAAGTATTTCTGCGAGACTGTGATTGAGGAGAGGCTTTTAAAAAGACAATAAGTGTTACGACTCTGTAGGTTGAACATGCTTTTTAAAAACATTGTAAGAGAAAGGAAGAAGTGGACTGGATGACAGTTCCCCCCGCTCCAGAGGCAATACTGGAACTGGTGCACTGCTCTTGTTAAAAAAAATAAATTAAAAAAAAAAAAAAAAAAACTGTGTTAAGGGGAGATGCACCTGCAAACTGCATGAGCTGCCATGCACAAACCTGTGTCAATGCACAAACTGTGGCAACAGGTCATTTGAAGATGACGAGGGGTTCTAGGGCCAGCATGAGATGCTAACCCTTCTTATCAACCACTACTGTGTTTATGTGTTCATGTTATTTGTTCCTGTCACTGTGTTCCTTAGCAGATGTTTGATGGCGATTAGAATTAGCAGATGATTATTAGAATAAAATGACTTAACCAACAGTGTATGGTTTGACCACCATTTCTCATTGTCCATCATGGGAGTATTACCTAGTGGGAATTTAGTTAGTTTAGTTGTTAGTTAATTAATTTAGTTGTTAGTGCTTAATGAATTAAAATTTCACACAATTGATGTGCCACTGAGCTGATTAAAATACAACTTACACTTAGACAACAAGGTTCATGTTGTATCAAATATTAGCCTAAATACTAAAATATATAATTATGCTCAGGGTTTCCCCCAAAACTTGCTAAGTCTGGCATCTGATCTGGGGGGGTGTTGCAGCTCGCAGAAGGCTGCTCTGAGCTCAGCGATGCTTAGACTGATGGGGGAGCAAGCAGTAGCAAGTAGTACGGTAACACCAATAAAATACAGTAAATAAACTAACTAGTAACGTTAATTATACTCACACACTGTGAGTGCGTGGTTTTTCAGCTGCTAAATTACCACACGCTTGACTTCCAACACTTTGGGTTATTCACATCATGTTAAATGAATAATGTAATATTGATTCGATTAGAATAGTTAGCGATAGCGAAATATAGATTCAGGTCTCTTGAGCTTAATTGACTGATTAAGTGAGCCCAAGTTGTTAACACCCGGTAGGATTTTAGCTAGGCTATTGGTTAGCGTTACCTTTACAATTATAAATGTCAAATAAATCAAATAAATACCATAGCTAGCATTAATACTTACCTACACACGTAGACGCTGCTTATTTAGCTCAAAATATTTCGTGTACTTTTTCCATGGCTGTATCTCTGTCTCCACTTCGTATCCACGAGTTGATCTTGAGAGCAGCAGCTGTCTTCGCATAGCTACGCCTGATTGGCTGAACAACGTCACGTGATTTATATGGTTGCGTGCCATTGGTTTAGCTGATATAGTAAGCTGCGGCGTTTGCCTGCAAATTTAACGAACTTTACACTATGATCGTGGAAAAATGTGCAAGAATCACGAGTGCCAACAAAGAAAATCTGATTAAGAAAAAAATAAACTTTAAAATGTAAAAGATCCAGGTCCTCCCTCACTAGGGATCATTATTTTTAAAAACTAAAGCAGATCTGTGACCTCGGCCCACCGCCTAAATATAAGCGGCACTGACGACAAGTTTACAAGCACAGATAAAGTGTGGTTTATGCTACATCACACATTTTCAACATTCAACTTTTATATTAATTTCACACATTTTCAACATTCAACTTTAATTTCACACATTTTCAACATTCAACTTTTAAATTGAATTAAACAAATTATACATTTATATTTTTCAAAATTTATTCTGCTTCACCTTCCCAAAACATTCAACCCAGCATTAGCAGATTAGCTTAAGCTACCCAGCGGGCACCTTGAGGTCAATTTGATGTTGAGAAATAGTCAAGATTTTGACTACTATCTTAAGTGCTATACGTTGCAAGTCAAAATACTTGACATCAAATCAACGTTGCTGCTCAATACCTGACATCAAACTACTGTTAATTTGGTGTCTGATAACATGACATTGAATAGACAGTTATGCCAAGTTAGCGTCCTGAATCCAGTGTTTTTAGTCTGAAAATATTGGTAAGTATCCAAATTATGGTTATTTGTGCCGTTAGTGTACATTTTAAAGGTTGTGTCGTCAAGGCGAGACATACTGAAGCTATTATTACCGATGCTAAGCATGCACTGCTGTTAGTAGCTAATTAGCATCGGTGTTATGGAAGGGCGCCTTTCAATGGTCGGGTCAGGATATGGGAGGCGGCCTACGTTTCTGTCGTACCGCATCAGTTCTGCGCCAGCCGAGGCGACCTTCCGGGAGCGCGAATGGGCGGAGTGGGAGGTCTGCGACGCTTGACCGAGCTTCCAACAGAGTGCACCGGCGTGTGTGTCGGCGGTGCCCGCCCTCCCGGAAGGTCGCCTCGGCTGACCGTGCGGACCAGAACCCGACTGTTTAAGCAGTGTCAAAGTATGAAAATAAGCGCGGAAAGAAAGATGGAAACACAGTTTGCTGCACAGTTAAGGACATCATGAACTTGTAGAGCTGCTATTTCTCAACAATTTTGAAATTGTTTAATTTTTATATCTCTTGCAGCTCCTGGTCTGGCCAGTGACCCATCACGGTGGAGTTCTACAACGTTGGGAGACCCTGCATTATTCCTGGTAAGCCTCATGTTATGATGGCATATTTTTGGAACTGGAGGAAGCGTAGTGCTGAAGTCGCTGCTTTGGCTGAAGATTCCCCTGATTCTGACGATGCTCTGTCTGGAATGCTACAAAGTGGTTCAAGTGTGGTTGAGGATGAAGCCAGTGACGATAATGATGAGGACTCAGAGTTTGAGCACTTATCTAACACAGAATCTGACAGTGACATTGGGTTTGTGCCCTGTGCTGAAGAAACCCCTCCTGATCTGGGTGAGGAACTTGCTGCCTGGGCCACCAGAAACAGCTGCAAGCGATCTGCCTTGAATGAAATACTGGAAATACTGAGGCGTCAAGGGCATCGGCTACCCAAGGATGCCGGAACGGTACTAAATGCGCCAAAAACAGTGACATCAGTTGAAAAATGTGGTGGGCACTATGCATATTTCGGTATTGCTTCTGGCATTTTGAAACTGCTGTCACAGAATCCTGGCATATGTGAAAACAATGTAGATCTGTGCTTCAACGTTGATGGTGTACCTCTTTTTAAGTCATCCAACACACAAATGTGGCCTATACTCTGCAGGTTTTGGGACTTTTCACCTTTCATTGTCACCCTCTATTGTGGATAGTCAAAGCCAAATAATGTTGGGGAGTACTTGTCTGACTTTATTGTCGAGCTTCAACAGTTGCAGCAAGAAGGAATAGTACATGGTGGCACAACACATCCGGTGTCTGTAAGGGCATTCATATGTGATTCACCTGCCAGGGCATTTTTGAAGTGCATAAAAAACCACAACAGTTACACTGCTTGTGAGCGATGCACAACAAGAGGCACTTATGAAGGAAGGGTTGTCCTTGGTCCCAAAGAGCCAGGTGCCATAGACAGGACCGAAGAAGGGTTCCGTCAGTTGGTATACAAGGATCATCAAATTGAAAAATCCCCACTGACTATGGCAGGAATCTCGTGTATCCATCAGTTTGCATTGGATTATATGCATTTGGTGTGTTTGGGTGTGGTGAGGAGAATGCTTAATTTCATGAGGCAAGGATCTAAAACTTGCGGTTGTCATTGCGACAACGGAACATTATTTCCAATCATCTGGACTCCTTGAAGGGACAACTGCCAAGAGAGTGCTGAGTATTGCTGAGTATTATGTGAGTTTAATTCATTTTGTTGTTTCTATATTGTTAAATGCCTATACTAAATTAACATGTGTTTGTGTTGCAGGCGAGTGGGACCTGTGGTGCCTGGGTACTGTTGCTTCTTTTGCTTCCTCCTCCACCCTTGCATTGTTGCTACCTGTTCTGGTGTTTTTGACCTCTTTGTTGTACAGTGGTAAGTCTCTCTGTTTTTGTGTATAGAATCTAATGCTAAGAGACCGCAGATTACTTTATTGTTGATGTGTTAGCTGAAAAACTCATCAATAGCGACTTATAAAGTGCAGTGTTGGAGAAGGTGACATGAATACACAAATGGGGCAAGTGGTTGACACTAGAAGAACAAGGACATGTTAGTAACTTGAAAAGCAAGTAAGTGACATAACTAGCAGCTTTCTAAATAGTGAGCGAGAAGACTCAAAGGTACAGTGTAAGACCCAGAGTAGTTTGAGGGACAGAACAAAAATAACTGGCAAGGATTGACGAGGCACAGTAAGGTGTAAGTGAAATGTATGTGTATTGTATGTAGTTCTTTACTGTACAGGTTCCCAATATGTGGGCCCGAGCTGTGCGGAAGGAGAGAGATCGGGAGGAGGAGGGAGTCATCCCTTGTCTTGGATAAAGAACAGTGGTGTTTTCTGGCCACCTGGAACTGGCGCAACCAAAGCCCTTGAGAGGATGGACAAACCAGACAAAAACTGGAGGAGATTTGTACTCTCTAAAGTCAAATTCACTTCAAGTAGGTTCATATCAATTGGTACCTACTTTATATTTCACCTTTTATGAATATTAATACTGATACATCATTTTCATTTATACCAGTGGAAAAAGAAGTGTGTGAGAGCTATGAACTTATTACGGCTAAGGTCAGTGATGATGAGGAGCTAGCTCTTTCCCGGCCCAAGCGGGTAGCCAAAAAGAAGATCCTTGAAGACTTTGTTTAAGGTATAAATATGAAACATCTGTAAAGCATGTCCTATTTAGATGATGTTTGACCAGTGTTGGGAATATTACTGTAAAAAGTAATTAGTTAATTACTCAATACTTGTTCCAAAAACTAACTGAGGCTGTAACTGACTCATTCTGTCATAAAAGTAATCCGTTACTAGGGAAAGTAAGTATTTACAGTGGAAATGCATTGCAAAAGCCTCTGCAATGGTTGCAGAACTCTCTTAAAAATTTAAAGACTAATGGTCACGTTTCACATTCACTGACGCATTTCAGCAATCAGCCTTCATCAGAATGTGTGTGACCAGTCACTGGCCTACTAACCTACATTTGCAAAGGCCTCTGCAATCTGTTTCCAATTCCTATGAAGATTTTTGGTTTAGCACTCTCACCTGAAGAGCTTTTTTGTTGAAGTGCAACCCTTTTTTGTAACTACAGTATTTGCATTATAATATGAAAAAAAAGTTACTATTTATGATAATATTTAGATTTTTACCTAATGTTACCTAATGCCGTTATTTTGAACGTCTTCCAACACTGTTTAACTGTTTGTGACTTTAAAGCAAGGAACATAGCATTGTGAGTTAATTTATGTGGCTGTTCAATGTGTTGTGCAGGTAGTGAAGAGGAAATTAGAATGACATCTTGCCATGGACTTGGTAAGTGACTATAATCAGAACCCTATACAGTATGTAAACTAGAGTCTAACTGCATGTGGTGTGACTAATTGCGATTCAACAGATTTATCAGTGAGTAAATCACAGAGCTCAATTTCCCGTAATGAGGCAGATTCATCTTCAGAACATAGTAAGTATACATTATATACTATCTGTATATCTAAACCAGAAGCAAAATAATATGAATTTAGTTATGTCAATTGTCTGAGTAGAGATTGGGTAGTGTTTCCTTTAATGTAACATCATTATTTACAATCCAACAGGCCCTGTCCTGCCAACAGTACCAAAGAAATTTAGCAGATCCTTGTCCAGAGCCCAGGACAGTCAGGTATTTCGGGAAACCATGGAAACACCATTGACTCACAGCAGGTACATGCCACTAGTGCCACGAAAGGAGTTAGGGTTGGATAAGTTTATACTTCTAAATCTTTTTTGTTCACGTGAATTGAGTTATTTTTTTTTGCTTGTTTGTTTTTTCTCTTGCTGATTATTTTTATTATTATGTTGCCTATTTTGTTTTTTTGAGTAGTCATTTACCTGATCAATCGATCAACAGATCCAGGTCCAGTAATAGGAGATCTCGCCAGGGGGAAGAAACACCAATACATCGTAACAGGTCCAGATCACCATCAGCACATCGTTCAGGCAATCGGTAGTGCTATGCAATGAAATTTATTTCAATTACAATATTGGCTTCCCATGATCATGAAATTACAAACTACTGTTTTCTTACACTCACAGTATATATGTACAGCATACATAGGAATACCCAGTAATCATTATTTAAGAGGACATCAAACCTTTTAACAGGAACCATATCTTTAATGTTTCTTTTTAAGCTCAAAATCTCAAATAAAAAATGGTACCGTTAGAAATTAAGCAAATGTTTATGTTCATTCTAAGAATAAATTAAATATTTGTGATTTCAATATCAGTCAAAAATAATCAAGATTTTTATTTTTTTCCCATAATCGCACAGCCCAAACCATCAAAGATATCGGCAAGAGAGCTACAGATCCAGGTCCAGCAAACAGAGCTCTCACCAGGAAACTACCACGCCAACACCAACGCGTCAAAGCAGATCCAGATCCACATCAGTGCATCGCTCCTATTCCAGCCATCGGTAGGGCTGTGCTATTAATTTGATTTACATTACAATATTAGCTTCTCACAATCATAAAATAAATGAACTGTATAGGGTATTATTTGTTTGTCAACACTGCGGATGCACGCACACCAGGAGTGCAGAACCAGCACTGTTGTTATGTTAACTGCATACGTCCAGCTTAGCTGTTTTGTAGCCGTGGCTAGAGCTAGGCCATGTAACATCGACTCTGGACACCTACAAATCCAGAGTAGACGTTATGTAACGGTAGGCTTCAGCTATGCTAAGTAATGGACAATCATGGGGACATACTGTTACATGATTACAACTTTGAAAACTTCATGGCTTTGAAGACTGAGGTGCTGCTTAGTCAAAGACAGTTGGTGCCTTTTATTAATGGTAATAACAAGAATATTCATACACTGTGATAAACATAGGCCTACATCCAACGTATTTAGTGCCTTTCAGCAACTCCAACTCGCCTTAGCCCTCTCTACAACATTGCATACAAAAAATCTTCGGTTCATCTGAAAGCCCAGGTCATGCTGAGCACTCATCAACAAAGTTCATTAGTGAAATTCTGTTTGATTATTAGATTTCGGCTGTTTTCCTCCCTGTCAGTAATTCTGTCACTAAGCCATGTTGATGGTATGTTGACGAAATGCACCCACCTCATTGGTTTAGCAGACTCACGTGACAAACCACCCACATCCGCTTCCGTCAAAGTCGTCCGTCAAAAAAGTTATCGACCACACCGCCACAAGATCAGCGACCAACTTTTTTTTTTGGTAGGTCTATGGTCTTTGTTCTGAAAACATTCCTACATGTACATTAATATTGCCAGTAATCATTAGGGAAATTGAACATTTCTTTCGATGTTCAAAGTCAACAAAACGAAACCCCGCCGTTTAAAATTTAATTAACAGGATAATTAACAGGATCAGAATCTTTTTTCAATAGTAATCAAAATAATAGTTATTATTATTTTTGCCATAATTGTGCAGCTCTACTCATCAGAGATCTCACCAGGAAAGGACCATGTCAGCCAATACGACACAGCAGGTCCACATCAACATCAGTGCATCGCTACAGATCCAGGTCCAGATCAGGCCATCAAAGAGCCCAGAGGGAGATCCTTCCCAATGGAACAGAAGAGTAAGTGTGCACTAAACAGAAATTACTGTATGGGGTATCGAATATGAAGTGATGTTGCTGTCTTTGGTCTAACATTCAGAGTTCCAAAAGAGAGTGCTTTTTTTGCTCGTGGACATCAGAGAAAAACTGTCTGAAGTTGGCCAGCAATCGGTGCCCCAAGATTCACTTTTTTACCTGGAAGTCATTGACTCCATGGATGACCTTCATGATCTCAACAGACAACTGAAATCTGATGACAAAAGAAAACTGATGGTAAGTTCAGGAATAAAAGCAAACTAATCCATATTATTCTTTTGCATATATGTGTTCAAGTATCTGTGTTGTAAGTTGTCCCCTTCAAAATAACCCCTGTAAATGTGTGTATTTATACATATTTAAATATAATGTTGGAAAATTATTTCTTCAGACAGCTCAAATGGTGAAGATTGGTGGAGCTGGCATTTGCGAAAATGTGAGCAACGTCATGAAGAGGTTAGCTGTGTTCGTTATCTGTTCATCCTAGAAAAAATAGCAGCAGTGAAACTGCAGTTAATGGGGATCATAATAAACTGATAACATATGTACATGTGTTTGACAGAGTCCTTACAAATAAGATAATGGCATCTTTTAAGGATGCCGCAAAGTCTTTCTGACGACTTTTTTGGAGCTGTATTGATGTTTTTGTCTTTTTTGACATGCGATGACATTTTTTGGCAGTTTTCCCACCGTCAGTTGAAAAGCTTACAGCACCTGGTATTCCCAGGCGGTCTCCCATCCAAGTACTGACCAGGCCCGACCGTGCTTAGCTTCCGAGATCAGACGAGATCGGGCGTATGCAGGTTGGTGTGGCCGTAAGCGAAACCAAATCACAAAGGGGCCTTTTAAGGATGCCGCAAATTCTTTCTGACGACTTCTTTGGAGATGTATTGATGTTTTTGTCTTTTATGACATGGGATGACATTTTTTGGCAGTTTTCCCACTGTCAGTTGAAAAGCTTACTGCACCTGGTATTGCCAGGCGGTCTCCCATCAAGTACTGACCAGGCCCGTCCATGCTTAGCTTCCGAGATCAGACGTATGCAGGTTGGTGTGGCCGTAAGCAAAGACAAATGCCACAAAGGGGCCTTTTAAGGATGCCGCAAAGTCTTTCTGACGACTTTTTTCAAGCTGTATTGTTTTTGTCTTTTTTGACATGCGATGACATTTTTTGGCAGTTTTCCCACCGTCAGTTGAAAAGCTTACAGCACCTGGTATTCCCAGGCTGTCTCCCATCCACGTACTGACCAGTCCCGTCCGTGCTTAGCTTCGAGATCAGGCGAGATCAGGCGTATGCAGGTTGGTGTGGCCGTGGCGAAGACAAAAGCCACAAAGGGGCCTTTTAAGGATGCCGCAAAATCCTTCTGACGACTTTTTGGAGCTGTATTGAAGTTTTTGTCTTTTTGACATGCGATGACATTTTTGGCAGTTTTCCCACCGTCAGTTGAAAAGCTTACAGCACCTGGTATTCCCAGGCGGTCTCTCATCAAGTACTGACCAGGCCCGACCGTGCTTAGCCTCCGAGATCAGGCGAGATCGGGCGTATGCAGGTTGGTGTGGCCGTAGCGAAAACAAACGCCACAAAGGGGCCTTTTAAGGATGCCGCAAAGTCTTTCTGACGACTTTTTGGAGCTGTATTGAAGTTTTTGTCTTTTTGACATGCGATGACATTTTTTGGCAGTTTTCCCACCGTCAGTTGAAGAGCTTATAGCACCTGGTATTCCCAGGCGGTCTCCCATCCAAGTATTGACCAGGCCCGTCC